>PVJL010010462.1:0-49232 GCA_004026885.1 Lyroderma lyra | reverse complement strand
GGAGAAAGGGGAGGGGGTGGGAGAGGAGGGGAGGAAGCTAAATATAAGGGGATGGAAAGAGGGGTCACATTAGGTGGTGAACTTATTATGCATCAAGTTGACAATGCACTGTGGAATTGTATGCCTGAAACCTATGTAATCCTTGCTAACAGATGTCACCCCAATAAGTCTAACAATAAAAATGAATTAAAAAAAAAAAGAAAACCAAAATTAAACTTTCAGTTTTTACTTGAATCTTTTCTTTGAAGCCTTATTTCCTAAACTAGTTTTGTGACCTTAAAAGTTATGCAATTCCTTTAAGTCTCAATTTCCTAATTTTTAAAATGGGGCTTGTGGTAGAATTTATCAGATAAAGTTATTGGGGAGATTAAGTTTGAAAATACTGTATATAGAAGTGTGTAGAACAGTTCTGGATAACTGTGCTAGAATTAATTAACAGTAGTTATGTGATCAATAATAGAACCCTGGCATCAAAAGGGCCCTTAATTCTCTTATGTTTTATGGAACTCAGCTTTCAAAGTGCTTTCATATTCATTGTCTCATTCAATAAAAGGTATGCAAGGTAGATAACTTTACCAGCCATACTGCCTAACTTCCTACTTGATATGAATAAGTGTTTCAGTTGGATTTTACTTCAGGATATTATTCACTACAAAGAAAGCTTGTATGTCAGAAATTAGGGCTGGCTTTTTTGGCCCTCTTTTTTTCCAGTCTCTTCAATATCATGTCAGTGCTTATTTATTTTATCTTCATACCTATTTCCAGAGCCAAACCAATGCTGCATTTCCCATATACCAATGAATACTACTATGCTGATCAGAAGTGTTAAATGTCAGTTATATATGTCTTTGAGCAATGAAAATTAGAAAACATTTAATTATGACATAATAAGTGTGGCTAGTTAATAGGCAACCATCTTTCAAAATATGGACTTTGTGAGGAAGGATTAATGAAAGGATCCTTGGTGGTGAAAAGATGGGAACCACTTGATTACATAATTAAAAAAATGCAAATACATGGTCCTAGTGAGGAGGTATGAATATGGATACTTCTATGCAGTGTGCTGGTTGCTACAATGAAGATATGTATAAGACCAGAACAGAAGTGAAGTACCTATGTCAAGGAAAGTTTCTATAGGAGGTGGCCTTAAGCTGCGACTTAAAGGATAATTAGGAATAGGCTGTTTGAGGTAATATCCTGAAAAGCACTGGGCTGGGGGAAACATTTGATAGTATTATTGACTATTCTGTATGTCTGACACTGAATTGTGCCATATTTGTATTATTGTGAGACAAATATAGCTAGACAAAAAGGCCATATCTATCATGAATGTGATGTGGCCATCGGCTAACAGCTTAGCCACCGCACTTTCTCTTAGTGTGGTTTTTTTGGTCAGGGGCATTGGGAGTACATTTTAAGGTACAGGAGAATTTTTCAAATTATTGCTGTCCTTCAAATATGTCAATTAGGTATGGAAATTAAAATAAGTGGCTCATTAGAATATAAACCAATGATCAGGACTGTGAGTTAATAAAATGTTTTATCTTGCACTGTTCAGAATTTTGTTTTTCTTTGAATTGGCAAGCATGGTCTTAGAAGAAGGCAATATCTGGAAAATTTTAGATCAGGGTGTTATTTCTGAGTTTCCCTTATTTTTTTTACAGGTCTTTAGGTGCCTCAGATTTGTAATTACGGTTTTCCAGTTGTAAAGTTGGCATATTCTGTAACTTCTTTTTTTATTGAGGTTATAATATGAAAATAAATTAGCCTTCAGAGTGATTGAAATTTTTTGGAAGAAATACAAATTATTATTATTACAATTATGATGATGAAACAGCAGCAATAACAGAAGCTGTAGTGGCAGTTACCCACCCCTCTCTAGACAACTTTCAAATAAGGATGATAAAACCATCTTTTTTTTTTTTTTAGTTTTATAACCTGAGATCTCATGTTTCTAATAACTTTCTGGATGCTTTTTCTGTGAACTCACAAGCTTTCTTTTCTATTTTTGGTTTGTAAGTTTTCTGGTGTTTAATAACTTGTTTTTTCGAATTAAACACACCTATTGAGATTTTGCAGTTTATATCGCTTTGTGACATAATCATTATCTGAAAAGGTGTTGGTAGTGACAGAGGCTGAAGAAGTTATGGCCCTGGTTTCCAATGGCCTTAACCTATTGTTTCCCTTACCACTGCTTTGGCAGGCTGTGGACTTGCATGTGGATAATACCATGAAAAATATAATGAAATCTCTCCATTAAAAAGAAAGGCTTTGAAGCTGAGTAAAAAAGATGTGTAAGTTTTATAAAACCATTTAAAAACATCCCCTTAGTCATATTAAATTAGTTATGATGCTTTAAAGAATATTTTCATATAGGACTTTCAGTTGAGTTATTTAATAAGAAGCAAAAACTCCCAGAAAAAAGCAAATAAAAATTGAAATAATATAGCAACTGAACAAGTTTAACTAACTTGGAACACAGCACATTAGTTAACTGAGTCTCAGGAACATTTTTTAAAATTAAAAAAATTTTTTTATTGTTAGACTTACTGGGGTGACATTGGTTAGCAGAAATTACATAGGTCAGGAGCGTTTTTTACTCTTGAATCTGAAGATCTAAATACACAGTGGAGTAAAATTGGGCTATTTTAAAAGTTTTTAGCTGTAATCATTTCTCACTATAAAGATGCATGTTGAAAATAGATACAATTCTAACAATAAAAATGAATTAAAAAAAATAGATACATTGAGGTTAAAATAGTTTTATTTTATTTATTTTTTATTCTTTTTAAATTAGTTTCAGGTGTACAAAAATTTTATCTTGGAACAATTACACTGTTATATTTAATTTTTATTTTTAATACAATATTCTAAGGCATTATTAAAATAAATTTTCAGCTTTTCTGAAACTTTTACAAATATTATTTAAACTTTTACAGATATTTCCAGAGAATGCTTCCATTTGTACTTTTTGTATAGGTTTGTGTTTTACAGGTGTGCTAGGGTAGAGTCACATACACTGAATACTTATGTTTTTTAAATTGTGTAGTATTTTGTAACAAGCATATTTCCTCTGAGATAAATAAATAAATAAATAAATAAATTCCTGTAGCAAGATAATTTTAAGGCTTATTTGGGAGAACTTATTGTAATAGTGTTCTCCAAACATTTTGGATAGAGCACACCATCAGTAAAACACTTGTGAGCCTGTGTCCTAATACATGTACATATTTATTTGAAATTATAGTAGTCACCACTTATCCATGGAAGATATGTTCTAAGACCCCCCAGTGGATGCTAGCAACTGCAGATAGTACCAACCCCTATATATTATATAACACATATATACTATGTTTTTTCCCTATGCATACATACCCATGATAAAGTTTAATTTATAAATTAGACACAGTTAACAATAACTAATAATGACTGTATTTTAATAGACCAGTTATAGCAATATACTATAATGAAAGTTATGTGAATGTGGTATTAATAAGTAAGCTAAAGGTTACTTGAATGCAAGCACTGCGATCTTATAACTGAGACTGCCATTGAGTGACTAACAGGCAAGTAGTTGTATACAGCATGAATATGCTGGACAAAAGGGATGATTCATGTCCAGGGTGGGACTGGGTGGGATGGCATGAGATTTCATCATGCCACTCAGAATGGTGTGCAGTTCAAAACTTATGAATTGTTTATTTCTGAAATTTTCTATTTAATATTTTTGGACCATGGTTGACAGCAGGTAACTAAAACCATGGAAAGTGGAACCACAGATATGGGGATTGCAGTATATACATGTACTAGTGTGCTAATATATGCTATAAAAACATTCATAAGTAGATAGTAAAAGAAAGAGGTATAGATAAAATAAATACTATTTTAAAACTAACTCTGGTTCCCTCAAACCCTATAATTTAATATGCTTGTTATTTTTAAAAGTCTTAATTTAACACTTGTGATGAAGTGATTTAAGGGTTTGGTTCCAAGTTCAGTTTACTTTGCCACGTGGTTTTAATGCTGCCACAGCTGAAAATGATACCTAAGAAAGAAAAATAGATCCAAATAGAAGAAGTACATCATTTGTACTTACTAAATTGTTATACTAATTTATTAATCCTATGCAAAACATGCAAAAAAGGTTTGTTAAAATTTGGCTAGTAAATCTCTATCTTCCTTGATGGCAACCAGTAGTTTTTGCCAACGAGGTTAAAGGCATAGCATTTTCATATTTTTAATAAATGGGCTGAAAACCACTGAAACTCTTTGGAACATCATTAAACAGGTTAGAATATTATGTTGCCAACTTTTAAATTGAAAACAGATGAGAGTTTTTGTAGGTGATAGACATAGATTTTTTTTGGTAACAAAATCACACTATGATGGAATCATTTCCAAGCATATGTTTTCAAAATACTTTTTCATAGCATGAATCTGTTTTGAAAAGCATTTATTTTCTCATTTGATAAAATATTACCTTTACCTTGAAAATACAGATTAAGTTTGTTCGATGGCACCTATGCATTGTATACCTACCTGCCTTCCTACTGACCTACCTAATTTAGCTACTTGGCAACACACATATACAGCACCTTGTCATCACGTAAAAGGTCTGCACATTTGGTACACTAGTTTTTTAGTTCTTTATCTGAAGTTTGGAAACGTTGCCATGAGATAAGCAGTGAAATCTCTGGGTGGTGCAAACAGTTTCATGGTTACTCACCATTTCATTGCAAAGCATTGCAAAGATTTTACTCTGTTTTACAGGTCTATTTTTAAAAGTAATTGCATCGTCATGTAACACGTAGCTTCAACATTGTGTCACAATTGCTTGGCTATGAATGATGTAGTTGGTGACCTCCATGGTGCTAGCTCTGTAATCTTATCCCGATTTTTTCCCCCTTTAGTCCACCTAGTGGATGCACTTCAATGGTGGTCATACTTTGTCAGTTTTTCCTAAAAATTACTTTTATTTAAAAAAAAGTGACACTATTGAGATTATATTTTTTGATACATATTTTAGTGGCTCACTCAAAAGTAATGCTTTGCCTAAATATCATAAGCTGAGTTATGTTAAAAAATGTACATTGATTTATCTGAGAAACAAGCATCCTACATAAGTTTCTTTTTCCAATTTTCAGCCATGTTTTGTAGTCAACTTTCAACATCTTGTGTGACAGTTCTCATTGCACAAACCCAGAGGACATCATTCATATTGCATTTTAGGTAAATGGTTACCCAGAGTCGTGCATGTGGCAACTCTGACATTTTAGCAAGGGAATATATTTAAATTTCTTGCCATATTGTTTTCTGTTTATTATTTTTGTCATTTTTATAGCAACAGGAAGAACAAATGCTTTCCTAATAGTATATAACTTTTTGTCTTTTATAGTTAAGGAACTTCAGAAGAGTTTTCCAAACATTTAACATTACATTTGGTAAATTTTTTTAATATATTGGACTGTGTATTACATGATTTTAAACATTATTGGAAAAATTGCAAAAATTTATATCTATATGCTTCATTTTTAAATGTCTTACAGATTGTAATGGTTTCATACTTTTATTATTTAACATCCCAAAGTAAAATAGGGTAAGGTACACTGTTAATGATACTAGATATAAATATATATCTCAAATAGTTTTCTTGGTAAGTAAAAGAAATCTTGGCCTATTTCTTGTTAGGTCTGCTTGCATCATTGCTTTTATCCTGTAATGTGATCACTGAAGGGCTACTAGTATAATACAGATGTTCACTTGGTCACAGTATTATTATCACTAAGGCTTGTATTATTAATATGATCCTCAAACTGTGGTCTGCTTTGAAAGATCTTTTGAAGCCACATGAGCCTTTGTTCAGGGTTAATTTAGTTTAAAACTAGATAATATTATCTATAATCAGTCTCCTCTCTTTCCTCTTGAATAAGATGAGGCATATTAATATTTCACATGTAAATCCTGAGTGTTAATCTGTATTTAAATTTAAGTAGTGATTAGTTTCTTTTTACTTTAAAAGAAATAAATACACAGAAATGTATTTGTACAGTGTACTTCTAGGAGGTATGAACCCACATTGGAGACCACAGGAATATAAAAGTAAATGGGACAGTGAAATGAGGGTGGGGAGTCAGGGAAGGAAAGTATAGTTTCCAAAGAGCACTCTCTTGGGATAGGATCTCTCTGAAGACTGAAAACCTGAGACAGGGAGTGGGGCTACAGATTTATTAGTATTGGGATTCAGAAAACAGTAGTGTGGCATTTTTTATAGAACTCTGATACAAGAGAAGGAGCAGATTGAAGCCATCTTATATTCTTTAAGGCAAACCAATTTGAGTCATTTGTTGGCATGAACAGGTCAGTGGGGTTCCACAGTTAGGTGTGTTTAGCATGTTGCAGGAGAGGGGACCACATGGAGCATCACTGGCCCCTTAAATGCCCTTTGTTGTTTATGTACTCAACCTTCCTTGGATTTAGATATAGTCCCAGCAGAAGTTGGGACAGGTAAGTGAGGTGGCAGTGAGGGATGGCTATAAGCTAACATTGTCTTCAGCATGCTCTTCTTTTATCCCTTTCCCCCTTTTCTCTAATTTGATATACTTGTGCAGCTTGGTATAGTAGCAGGAACCCAGTCTGGGAGTTTCAGCTCTGCCAGTCAACTTTGGGTGACTTTGGCTAAGTCACTTCTTTCTAGGAATTAGTTTCTTCTTTGGTAGAATGGGGAGTTTGATGATCTTCAAAGAGTTTCTGCTCTGACGTGCTGTTGATATCCTTTTGGGATAAGGCTCTGTGCTGCCTCTTTACACAGAAAATAAAGTGTTCTGTTCTGTATACCACCCTCACAGTACCAAGTCCACTCTGCCTTATAAAGTGAAAAGTGGTTAGAAATTTAATTCAATAATAAACTTATGCCAGTGTACTTGTAAGCAAAAGCTGTAAAATATTTCTAGCTTCTTCCTTTCGCTCACCAGACAATTTTGATAGAGTGTCTCCACAGCCTGATCCTAGATAGCACTCTTGCTTTCTAACCTAAAGTGGCTAATGAGAACGTTAGGAAGGAAGTATTAGCATCTGAAGGGTTGTGTCTGTGAAGGAATTTGGGCTGGATGACATAGGCAGGGCATTGGGACACAGCCATCAATTCATTGCATGTGTTTGGCCAGGGTGGCAGCAGTGGCCAATGCCAGGGTTTTTGAGTATGATTACTGTCACCAACAGAGTTGGCTGTCTTTGAAGTCTGCTAGTTAACCTCTTCCAGAATTTTAGAGTGCAGTATCACTGAGGAGGAGGAGGATAAAGGAATCTCTTGGGAGGTCTAGACACACACCCGTTTTCAGTAAGAACGTAATTCTCCTTTGCCAGCAGTTTTTTTTTTTTTTTAATTTTAATTTTTTTTTTTTTGGTATGTGGGTAGCTCCCTGACTGGGAATCGAACCCAGGCCGCAGCGCTGACAGCGCCAACGCCGAAGCCTTAAGCCACTACACCATCAGGGAACTCCTGCCAGCAGTTTTTTGAGGCATTTAATAAATGATTTCAGATTTTCTCCTTTTCTTTTCAGTACCTAGTCATTGCCACCAATATTGAGTAATGAAAAAGATGCATAGTATCAAACATATATTGGGCAATTGTCATCTTTCAGCCATATTTCTGGGCATTTTCATAAGATAGAGAAATGTAACCTGTATTATAGTTTTTGAGAGGTTTCAATATATAAGACACACTTAGAAGAGTGTGTTGTAAGCGCTCATTAAACATTAATGATTATTATTTTATTATTTCATTTGCATAACAGCTGTGAAGGTAGATGTCATTATCCTTATTTTATAGACAAAGAAATTAAGGTTTGGAGAGGGAAAAATAAAGTCACATAGCCATTAAGTGGCAGAATCATAATCTAAAATCGAGATGTCCTGGCTTGAAGTTCCATGGTGTTTCTGCTATGTAATATAGCTGTCTGTAACAGGCAAGTAAGACATGAGATTTCCCCTAGATAATCTACAAGCTAGGTAATCAGTAGCTTAGATAATCAGGATAATCAGGAGCTGAACATATTACATGATGTTGAATTTCAGTCGGTTTGGTTATTAAGGTAGTCCTTGCTTTTTGCATGGCTTGATGTTAACTGACACTTACGTATATCAGAAGCAAATCCCCTCTTTGCGGAGTTCCGATCGCAGCTTTACATAGTTCAGATGTCATGGTTTGATCTCAGTTACTATAGAACCTTGCAAGATGAGGGCCTGGCTCCAATATGCACCTGCTTCAGTTAACACAGTGTAGTGCAAAGTGCGGACTGCCTGTGTTTCTATCAGCTTCGCATTCACATACAGAAACTCTCAAATTCTCTTTCCTCTGGACCACTTAGATGGTTCATTTCCATGTGATGACCCATTCATTATTCTTTTAGGTACAAGGTTCTGTTCCTGCTACGGGACAGAGCACTACATCAAGGAAGGTCTACGAGGGTCCCTGATGATTGGCTCTTGGCGTATAGTCTATCCCCTGTGATGTTCATTGGGCGCAATAGTAGTTCTGGACTACAATAGAAACACCTGTTTTCTTTACTTTAAAAAAAACACAACCCCTCCCCACTCCCCATTACATGTCTTTTTCTTTCTGAATTGATGTGTTGCTTTCTATCTGTTCCAGCAATATGAAGGAAGGCCAGTGAGGCTGGTTCTCTCTCAGTTTGTGTTTTACTACATTGCAGTAGACAGTGAACAGCCATGAGGCAAGAGCCGGTTCTACTTAAATTTCTTTTTTGATATAGCTGCTTACATTTTTAAAAACACTTAATAATAATTTCAACCTGAATATAGGTGCATAGATGTCAATTTTAGGGCAAGATAATATTGAAAATATTGGTGCTTTGAATTTCCTCTTGTCTCAAAAGTTAAAAAAAAAGTCCTCCTCTGAATTTTTGTCTTCCTGTTCCCTCCGCAACTTTTAAGATTATGTTTTAAAACTGGTTCAAAAAAGCAAGGACTCCCTACTGAAAATCAAGTTTTCTTTGCTAAGCATTCTGGAGACTAGAAACCATTTGCTGACTTTAATTCTGTTTCTCTTACCTGTACACTGCTGTAGAATTGCGGGTAATGGGACTTGGGCTTTGCCTAACAGCATACGTTACCGCTGTCTAGCAGTGAGAGCTTGGGCCTACCCATTACCTTCATCTCTGGAGGCACCAGTTTCCTTATCTGTAAAATAGTACCCACTTCTTGAAGTTGCTTTAGGATTGAATGAGTAAATGTAAGTGCTTAGTATGTGGTGCCGTGCAACCATTAGCTATTATTAAAGTAAATAATCTTTAAAAGAAGAATCTGACCCAAAGTAAAGAGTACTATATTAAAAATACTTTACTGAAGGGATAAAAATGAACACTACTAGAACGTAATGTGAAATCATCCTACAATTTCCCCCAACATAGTGACTCTAGAGTACTTTTGAGAAATAATACTAACTGTTATATGGTAATAGGTATTTTGAGAACCTCTTCAACTGCAATTCAACAAATGTATTGAAACTAAAATTTCTTTATTATAATATCAACATCACTTTTGAATGTCATAATTTGTGGAGACTAGTTGACTTGGGTACAGAGAGAGTTTTGGTATGCAATTTCTAAGAGCTAGATTTGTGACTGCGACCATGGTTGAAGAAGCAGTGGTGAATTAAAGAGGCGGTAGCTAGCTAGCAGGCAGGGAGCTTGAAGCCGGAGGCATGCCACAGTGAGGGCCCAGGTGCAGCCTGGCTTCTCCAGAGATTGCAGACATGATTTCTAGGCCCCAGTCGGTTATGGGGTTGAGATTGGGGTGTGGAGTTCATAACCATTACTTCCCTCAAGGTTTTCTGATGCAGGCTCCACTGTCCTGTGGACCCAGGAGTAGGCTGATCAGATGTACCATTTTAAAAGGGACAGAAAACAACGGTCCTGTCCCGTTTCAAACAGTACATGTGGTTAGCCTAGTCTCACTGGGCTAGATTCAAGGTGTCAGTAGGCTGACTATATGTAGTGTTTGAAATGGGACAGGACTGTTGTTTTTGGTCCCATTTAAAATGGTATGTCTGGTCCACCTTGTTCAGAGGCAGTGGAGACATCTATAGCTTCAGCATCGGGGGATAGGGATAGATGATACATAGTGTCCGAAAGGGCAGGTATGAAATCACAGGGGCTGCCTGCAGGCAGCAATGCTATGATTATAGTGCTGGAGGAGACGGCAGTGGTGTGGTAGTTGTTAAAAAGCCTCGTGGATAGATTAGAACTTGGGAGTGCATTTCTGTGTATTACTAGAGTATTTGTGCCTGAAATCATAGACTCCACAGTCTTTGTATCATGGAAATTCTGAAAGGGTGTGGTAATCACTCTTTTCATGGTGTGACTTTATATATGTGATCATCCAGTTTATGCTGGGGGAGCAGTGATGGAGACATTACTTACTCCTTTCCAACGTGGACAGGAATTTTTTCTGTTTAATTTTTAGTGACTGAAGCAATGCCTGGAACCTGCTAGCTAGCATTCATGGCCAACTTGTTTTAAAGTTTTTTTTTTTTTATATATTGAATTAGTAGTATGTACCAAATGTTATCGCATTTAAGTCTTACCTTAATGCTGGGAGGTATGTATTATTAGTATTATTTCCAATTTAAGAAACTGAAACTCAGAAATTAAGTAATTTTCTTAAGGTGACATTACTAAAACTTGGTGGTCAGGATTTGATCTGTGAGTATAACCACTACATTATACAGTAGAATCATCACCTCTGTGGTCTTAAATAATATTCTTTTATTAAAGGAGCCTACATTTTTATGGAAGCCACATCATACTGTTGACTCATTAATCTTAATGCCAACTGAAACTCACAAACCTTTTAGTGACCATGTCTCACCCATCTTATACTTGAACTGCAGTTTTGGTTTTTCTTTTCTTTTTTTTTTTTTTGTAGCTAAGTGTAGGAGCTCGAATTTATTCCAGATAGATTTTTCTCTGGTTAGATTAATTTGATATTTCTTTATTAAGATATTTTGGTTTAGTATGGTTTTAAAGTTTTATTAATTTTTTTTGTCATTCATTGATAAAATAATTGTTTTATTTTTTAGTTTTGTCAATATTCTGTAACACATGTTGATTTTCTAGTGTTTAACTATCCTTGAAGTACTCAAATAAGCTACTTATATATGTTTATATATATTCATACTGCTGAATTTAATTTTGTATACATGAATTATATCTATGATTCGTTTATTTTCATGCAGTTTTTATAGAATTTTGATAGTAGGGTGATGCCAGCTTCAAATAATGAATTAGAAATTTTCCATCTTTGTCTGTGCTCTGGAATCATAGGATTTGCCTATTGTCTATTGCTATCTTTGTCTTTTGGAGAGCATAGGAATTGTCAGTTCTTTATAAGTTAAAAAGCTTACCTGTAAAGCAATTTGATCTTCACGCTTTTAAAAGAGATAGATATTTTATAGTATTATTGGTCTGTTTGTATTTTCTACCCTTTCTTGGGTCAGTTTTGGTAATTTATATTTTTCAGGAAAATAGCCTATTTTCTCTAGATTTAAAAAATATATTGGCATAAAGTTGACATGCTAGTCTCTTATTTTTGTCTTTTCCATATTTGTGGTTATACTCTCTTATTCCTTGTGCTTTTAATTTTTGTTAAGATCTTTTGGATTCTGATTCCGTCATTTAACATATTAGTTGTTAGAAACTTTGTTGAGCATGCTAGCATTTATCCTGCATTTATTCATTTATTCACAAGCCTTAACCAATTAAATAAATTCAACAAACATTTAAGTGTCTTCTATATGCTAGACAGAAGGGAGAGATACAAAAGGCAATTAAAAGTGTTCTATTATAAGAAACTTATAATATAGCAAGGATATTTGAAACTGTTTGTCAAATGACTTGCTCAAATTCAGATGCATTATTTCAAATACATTACTCATCTAGCAGTGCAATACTTCTGACAAAGAAACAAAAGAGGTTAATATGATAGGTCCTGTTTTTTGTGAACCTAGGTTTGGCCCTAATGATTACCTCTTGTCTTTGTAGGTGGACAGTTATAGATGCTAGCATCTTGTTCTGGTAATTAAATTCCTATAAGGAATATGTTACTGGAGCATATCTTGCTCATTCATAGAGATTCTATTGAAAATATTTGTAGGGGACATTTTAACCATTCTAGAATTTTATACAATTTATCAGCTACAGAAATGCTTTCTAAATTTTAGTAGGCATACAAGTCACCTGTGGATCTTATTAAAATGCTGATTCTGACTCTGGTGAGGCATTAGATTCAGTATTTCTATCAAGTCACTTGGTAATATCATTGGTGCTTTTCCTCAGGGCTGCTGACTAGAATCCACTTTGAGAACTATATATTTTCTTTTATAGTTAGTAAAAGGCCAAATTTTATAAAATTAATAAACAGTACTTTTAGGCTAAAATTAACAAGACTGACAGTGTCTCTCACGTCGGTGAGGATGTAGAACACTGGAAATTCTCGAACACTGCTGATGAGAGTGTAACTTGTTATAATCTGTTTTGAAAACTACTTGATATTAAGTACTGAAGTTAGATACATGCCTATAACAGCAACTCCACTCCTAGATACACACCCATGAAAAATGAGTACTTATTCCACCAAAGGCATGCATAACATGTATTCACAGTTTATTCATAATGGCCACAAATTAAACAACCCAAAGGTCCATCAATGGGAGAATGGATAAATAAATTGTGTTATACTTATTCAGTGGAATACTACACAGCAATCAAAACCTTCTGATATTCACAACATTATGAAAGAATACCACAGACGTTATGTGGAAAATAGAGAAGTAGAGCTAGATAAAGATTAGAGGACATAGAAGATAGAGTATGTACTGTCATTCCATTTATTCAAGAACAGGAGTAACCGCTCTACAATTAAAGAAGTCAGAATGATGTTATCAGTGGGGATGGGTTATTAATTGGGATGAGGCATGTAAGAACCTTCTAGGGTGTCAGGAATGTTTTATATTTTAGTCTGGGTGGTGGTTACATGGGAGAATACATATTTAACAATTCATTGAATGGATTCATTGACCGAATTTAAGATTAGGGTACTTTACTTTCTGTATATTATACATTAATAAAAATTTTATTTTAATGAAAGAAACAGAGCAGTAGAAGAAGAGATCTTTGAATTTTAAACAGGGCTATATACTAGGGTGCTGAAAAATGTATACATATTTTAAGCATTGTTATCTATGTATTACTTCTTTGAAGTTGAATTGAATTACGGTCGCAATGTGTAGTATGACATTCACTCAAAAGATGGCATTAATCAAATGAATGCTAGCTTTACCATGTGACAGGCAGGACAGTCAAAGAAAATGTCATAAGCACAATTGTTGTTCGAGGAGCGCAAGACGATTTTGAAGTGGTATTTAAAATTCAAGAACGTTGTTTGAGTTTCCCCCGCATTCTTACTTAACACCCCTTGACTTCTACCTATGGGGGACCTTACAGGATGTGGTGTACCATAGAAAACCCGCTACACTAGCATTGCTTCAGGAAAAAATTGAAACTGCATGCGTGGCGATACAAGTGGACACTTTGGTCAATGTTGCTCAAGCAGTAATTTGCCATAATCAAAAGTGTCTGCACGCTGATGGTAATCACTTTGAGCACCTCTTGTAATTGCAGAAGTCAAACATGACTTGTATTCATCTTTTGTTATCGGTATATATTGAGTTTTACAATTTTACTACAGTTTTTTCCTTTTTTAAAATGTACTTTTTTGGCACCCTCTGTATATATTTTTGAGCAGTGAAATTTATTTTCAAGGAAGTTGTTATGTGTTCACATTCATAATTTATTTACTGTATGAAAATATTGAAAAATATATTTAAAGGTAGTGAATTAATGTAACTAGCTAATTCCTTAAAATAACAAATATAGTTGTCATTAAATTTTAGGATAACAGAATCACAGCTCAAACAAATTTTGGTTAAATCAGAACATTTCTATCTTTTGTTTTGAAGGGAGAGGTGAAAGTTCCAAGAAAACAGTCATCAGCTAATTTGGAAATCAAAATGAAAAACACTAAATAGATGTGGACTTTGTCTTTTTGTTCTTCAAAACTTCCCTTTCAATTTGCAACTTCCTGTTCTCCATCCAGATGCCTTAATACCCTTACTGTAAATCCTTAATGCTTAGAATTCCTCATTGTTTCTTATTCAGGACCGATCTTCAATCTATTTATATCTATCTTTATTTCTCTAATATTTCTCCATACCCCTTTTTATTTTCATGGGTCATCGAGTTCTGTAGCTTTCACACTTTTTGTAAGTAGTAGAGCCCTTTAAAAAAAAATAAATCCTTATTTATGGAAATCTAACAAAAATGTAAAATTTGGATGAAACCTTGACTGCTCAGATCCCTTCAGTTCTCCCTCTTAGCTCCCTCTTTTCTCTTTGCCCCATAACAATGTGAGGGTGGGATACATTGGGGGAAAAATAACCAAACATAACCTAGCCCAGTCTTTTCACTTTATATAGAAGGACACTGAAGTACGAAAGGGGCTTCATAGCTACTAGTTATCAGCTACTTCAGGTTTCCTCCACATTCTCCTGACTTAAGGTTATCATAAAATTAGTCTCAATTGCTAAGTAAAATTAAAATGTTAAAAAAAAGATTAAAAAATATGTTTATGAAATTTGAACAATATAGTAATTCCAAAAATATACGTTTCAAGTTCTGTTCATAGGCAAGTAAACACAATTCAAAATTCTCTGTTACAAGGAAACAGTAATTGCAACTTAAAAACAGTAATGTTATTTTTGATAAGGGTGCCAAGACAATCCAATGGGAAAATAATAGTCTTTTCAACAGATAGTGCTGGGTATCCCCATGCCAAAGATTGCAGTTATACCCCCAACATATTAAAAAATGAACTCAAATCAAAGACCTAAGTATAAGGGATAAAACTATGAAACTCTTAGAAGAAAACAGGAATAAAACTTCATCATCTTGGATTAAGCAATGGTTTCTTTGGTATGACACCAAAAGCATAAGTGAAAAAGATATAAATTGGACTCCATCAAAATGAAAAACTTTTGTGTTTCAAAGGAAACCATTACAAGTGAAAAGATAACCTATAGAATATCTTTGCAAATCATGTATTGATAAGAGACTTGTATCCTGAATATATAAAGAACTCTTACAACTCAATAAAAAGCCCAATTTGTGAAAGGGGCAAAGTCTTTGAACTGATATTCCTCCACGTAAGTGTGCCAGTGGCCATAAAGCATATAAAAATATGCTCAAGATCATTATTCATTAGGGAAATGTAAATCAAAATAACAAAAAAGTATTACTTCCCACACACTAGGATGGCTATATACTCAGAAAAACAGGAACTAACAAATGTTGGTGAGTATGTGGAGAAATTGCTACCTTGCTGGCAGGAGTGTAAAATGGTATGGTCACTTTAGAAAACAGTTCAGCAGTTTCTCAAAAAATTCAACATGTAATTACTATGTGACCCAGAAATTCCACTCCTACTAGCTGAGACATGGGCCTTTCAGAAATGGAATATGTGACTTTGATAGCAAGAGGGAAAAGCAAAAAAGATATATTATAATAAGTAATTAATGTTGTGCAAAGCAGTGTATATTTAAATCATTTTTTCTAAAGCATAATGGAGTTCAATATTTAGAATTCTCTAGTCATGCCCTTTGGCTTACAAATTTAATAAAGTGAGATAAGGTACATTTGTGTGTATACATTTGAAAATTGAATTTGTATGCATGTGAGATTCTAATTTTAAAACTAGGAATTAGTAAAAATAAATAAATTAGCTTCACTTTCCTCCTTTCTCTATCCCTCCATCCCTCCCTTCTTCTTTCCTTTCCCTCCTTTCCTTCTTCTCTCTCTCCCTTTTTTCATTTTAAAAGTTTATTTTCATTAGTTATTTATGAGGGCTGTCTGGAAAGTATTCAGCCATGAAATGACAAATAGAGGTATTTATGGCTGGATTTTTTTTTCTGGACAGCTCTCAAATACTTTTGAAAGTTTCCCTGTGCGTTCTTAAAGATAGTCATCTCATCTGTCATGTCTTGGAGGGGCTATTAAATGGGGATGAAGACCTTTTGCATGGGAGCATTGTAAGGAGATTTGACATACAGTAGTATATTTATGCTAAAGCTGAAAATCTCCAAGTCTTAATATTGCAGTTCCTTAAACAACCACTTATAATTCCAGATCTCTGTTTAGAATATTTTCACAAGAGATTTTTGGATTTTTACAAAGGATAATATTTTAATACAAATGAATGCATCTCTAAAAGAAGAATGTTAAACACCATTTTATGATATTACAGAAAACATATCTTATTACTTTGAGGTGACAACATATGTTTTTGAGGTCAGGGCTTTATACCATGTGGGTTACTGCTTGCTTGGTCTGTGAATGAGGGTGGTTTTAGTCCTTGACTAACTTAAAAATGAGTATGGGTATAATTGTGGTTTTCAAAAAGCTTTTCTCATACATTACTTATACTCACAATAACTGTGTGTGACGTAGATGTGTTATTTCTTTTGTTTTTTTATTTTTAAATTCATTGGGGTGACATTGATTAGTAAAAATTACATAGGTCCCAGGTGTACCAGTCTACATTATATCGTCTATGTGTTGTATTATGCATTCATCACCCAGAGTCAGTTCTCTTCCCATCACCATGTATTTGTGTCCCTGTCCCTTTTCCCCCACCTCCACCCCCCCCCCCCCCCCCCCCCCCCCCCTCAGGTAACTACTGAATTATTGACTGTGTCCATGAGATTTGTTTCTTTGCTGCTTTTGATTCAATGTTAACAATCAAACCAAATTTCTCCATCCCTTTCCCTTATTTTACCCACTCTCCCATCCCTCCTCCCATCTTAAAGAAGTCCCTCTAACATTCTTTGTAGTACTGGTTTGGTGGTGATGAATTTCTATAGCTTTTCCTTATCTGAAAAGCTCTTTATCCGCCCTTCCATTTTGAATGCTAGCCTTGCTGGATACATTACTCTTGGTTGTAGATCCTTGTTTCTCATTACGTTGAGTATTTTCTGCCAATCCCTTCTGGCCTGTAAAGTTCCTTGGTGAGAAATCAGCTGACAATCGAATGGGTCATAAGTTTTATAAGTTACTACTTGCCTATCACTTGCTGTTTTTAGAATTTTCTCTTTTTCTTTAACTTTTGCCATTTTAATTATAATGTGACTTGGTGTGTTCTTGTTTGGGATCATCTTGTTTGGGACTCTCTGTGTTTTCTGGGCTTATATATCTATTTTCTTCACCAGGTTAGGAAAATTTTCAGTCGTTATTTCTTCAAATAATTTCTTGATCCCTTGCTTTTCCTCGGTCCCTTCTGCTACACCTGTGATTCTGACATTCTTCTGCTTAAAATTGTCTCAGAGGAATCTCAAATCATCCTCATTTTTCTGGATTTTCATATCTATCTGTTCTAAATGGGTATTTTCTGCTGGCTTTCCCTGCACATCACTACTTTGCGCTTCTATTGTATCTGGTTTGGTGACTTTTACACGTTCTTTATTTCAGTTAATGTAGTCATTATCTCTGTCTGGTCCTTTATAATGGTTTGTAAATCTTCTTTAATGCTTGCTATCTCTCTGTTGAAATTATCATTTAGTTCCTTAAGCATTTTTATAATCATTGCTTAGAGCTCCATTTCTGATGGATCACCTGTCCCCATCTCTTTAATTCTCTGGTTTTTCATTTTTTGCAGCCTCTCTGGACCCTCCCAACTGTAATTTCTTTGGTGTTCGCTTCTGATACTGGGCAGGCAGAAGTCTGTGGGGGAGGGGTATCTGTGATTTTGTTTTCTTCCTGCGGCTCCCTGGGTCATGCAGGGAGTTTGGGCGTGATTGCACCCTTTTGTTTTGGGTTTGCCCCATGTGCAGAGTCTGCCTTGAACTTTGGGGTCAGTCCTGTATGCTGGTCTTTCAAACCATCATGGTTGTGAGCTGCGAAATGTGCATGCAGCCCTCTCTCCTCCTCCCTGGTGGGAGGGTTTGCGTTGCGGCTTCTCACCACCCAGCTGCTCCCCCTCCTCTGGGAACTCGAGTGAAGTACAGCTGCTGCATTTTGCGACCGTTCTGAACCTCCTGGGGCCAAAATGAGGTGGGCGCTGTATCTTATGCACCATCTGTGGGCCCCCCCCTTTCCTCTGTCCTGTGGACCGAGTGAGGCATGGAGTGCTCTCCTGCCACCTTCCTCCTCCCTCCCTCCCTCCTGAGGTAGAGTTCCAAACAGGGACCACGTGGCCACATCCCCACTCTTCCCTTTATTTCCCCTTTGTTTAACCCACTGCCTTCCTGCAGGTACCTTAAGGCAATGAGTGGGTTTCTTAGCTGTGATTGTATGATGCATAGAGGGCCCTTGATTGAGGTATAGGTGTTTCATTAGTTGTAATAAAAATCTCCAGAGGAGTTTTCTGGCAGTCCCTCTCATGTCACCATTTTGTTGCATCTCTCAATTTGTTATTTCTTTTTAAAAACTGAAGTGTAAACATGTGAAGTGTATAAAATATAATTATATGTATGTGTAATGAGTACTTAGTAAGTGAATTTTGTGTAACCAACATCCAGGTAAAACAATTAGAATACTAACATGATCCTAGAAGCCATTATACCCCCACTTTCTCTCTTTGAGATAACCACCATTTTCTATTTAATGTTTGGCATTTCCTGGGCTTTGTAGTTTTATTGCCTACGAATGCATCTCTGAACAATATAGTTTGATTTATCCTGTTTTGTTTTTTTTTTTTGCATTATATAAAGCATGCAGAATCTTTTTTATGTGTGTTGCAGTTTTTACTCAACATATATTATTATGAAATCTTAGTTCATTAATTTGCTTTTTATTGTGTATCAGCGTTAGTCTTTTCTATAGTCAGTGAGCATTTGGACTATTTCCAATTGCTGGTTATTATGAACAATGCTGCTATGAACGTTTATGTACATATATCCATACTTGGTGAGCATGTACACAAGTCTCTCTAGGTTGTATATGCAGGAATGAAATTTTTGGGTCAGAGCATATGTCTGTCTTTGTCTTTACTAGACAATGCTAAACTCTTTTCTAAAGTGATTGCTTATATTCCACCAATAAGTCTATGAGCGTTCCCATTGCTCGACACCATTGCCAACTGCTGATGTCAGACTTTTAATTTTTGCTAGCCTGCTGGGTGTGTAGTAGAAACTCTTCATGGTTTTAATTTGCATTCCTGATTATTAATGCTATTAAGCACTTTTAAATAAGTTATTGATCAGGTAGATTTCTTTTTTGGGGAAGTGCTTGTTCAAGTCTTTTGCCCATTTTTCTATTGGGTTGTCTGGTTATTTTTTTCTTTTTTAAAAGTGATTTGTAGATTTTTATATATTGTGTATATGCATTCTTTATCATTATATGTATTGCAAATATCTTTTTTTTTCACTCCAGACTTGTCTTTTCACTCTCTTTGTGGAATTGTTCAATGAACAGACATTCTTTTAATATAGTTCAGTATTTATTGATCTTTACCTTTTTGGTTAAATCTTTTCCTGTGCTATTTAAGACATTCTTTTCTATCTGAGGTCATGAAGATACTCTCCAATGACTTCTGCATTGGCCTGTAATCCACTTGTAGGTTTTGTGTTTATATATTTTTTGATGTAGGTGTATGGTTATATTGGCCCTCCCCATCCGATTAAGGGTATCTAGCTGTTCTAGATCATTTATTAAAATTCATCTTTTCCTGATTGCTCTGCAGGGTTACTTCTGTCATATATCTAATGCCCATATAAGTATGGTTCTATTTTGAGGTCCTTTATTGTGTTCTTGATGTATTGGTTCATCCTTGCACCCATACAACACGGGCTTATTTATATTTGCTCTATAAATAGTCAGTTATCTTGTAGGGTAAATTCTGCCACTTTGTTCTTATTTTTCAAGAGTGTGTTGGCACTTGGCCCTTTTCATTTCCATATAAATTTAGAATTGACTTCTACAACAAAAGCTACTGAGATTTTTAATAAATAGATCAATTTTAGGGAAATGATACCAATTCATGAGCACATCATGTATCTCTATTTATTTTAGCCCTCCTTAAAGTCTCTCAATAAAGTTTGAATTTTCCTGTAAGGTCTTATATAACATCAATATTAAGAAAATTAAATAACAATTAAAGATAGTAGTAACAGAGAAGTCAGAAAGTTAATTGTTGAATGAGCCATACAAACAATAAATGGCTTTAAGGATTCAGAGGAGGAACAGATATGCCTAGTGGCTCATAACAGATGACACTAAAATATTTTGGTCAAATATTAATTAAGTAGTATCTCAGTTCCCTCATAGGTATTTTATTCATGTCTGGAAATTGTCACATTTTTCGGTTGGTTAATAGGTTAAAATATATCTATTTTATCTGCACAGTCACTGTTTTACTGATTTTTTCTCTCTGTTGAAACTTTTTTGGCTGAAATGGCTAGCCATAAGCACATATTTTGGTATCATGTAAAAAAGTCTTGAGGTAAAGGTCTTTATCGTCATTTCCAACCCAAGGATGTTATAAAAATCTTTGAAACATAAATGTTTGGTGTAACTTCTGAAATAATGAATTAGTGTATTAATTGTTTCTTTGTAGTACGTTTAGTTATATTCATTTGGCCTATTAATTATTTGAAAACAACTGAGGTCTTCATTAGTCTGTTAACTTATAGGCTTCAGGGGAGAATTGAACCACATGCATTGTTTTTGACATTAAAATGTAATTTATTTTTTATCTTCAAAATAAAGATTGGCATATTTAAAAGAACGAGGTGACACTCTTAGTTCCTAATACAAATAAATCTCTGATGGTAGTGAGAGTTGTTCTACAGATAGGTCTCAACCTTGTCACTTCTGGGGAACAGCAGTGAAATTGTTTGTTCCTGACAGCAGACAGCCCCACTGCAGAGCCTTGGTTTCATGTTACATTAAGTATTAGTGCTGTTCTTTCAAGAGCTATTATGCTGTGACATCAAAGATTTTCTGACAGGGCAGTGGTAGGTTAGCACTGAAGTTGTCTACTGAAATTTTAAAGAATGGAATTAAATATATATGATCAGACTTTAATATAAGAGAGAGTTAGAATTAGAATTGTTTAGAGAAAGTTGCAGAAACAGTGAATCTATAGGCTGGCCTCTTTGTCTCTGCTTGTTTAAGCCAAATTTTGTTACCTTTTATTTCTACAGTAAGTACAGATGGCCATTATATTAATGCTAGGATAGTTGATCATTTTCAGGAATACATTATGAATAAGGAAAAAACAACTTTTTTGTGTGTGAAATAAAAATGGTTAGGTTGACCAGCTGAATATTTGATATAAATGAACATGTGGAGAGTAATTACAATTGCCTGACTTCCTTTTTGCTGATTCACTAATTAGTTAAAAGGATCGAACTACATACTGTATTAAAGTTATAGGAGTACAATTTAGATGGCAAGTAAAGGGAAGAAAAATCTTGAAACTAAAGAGACTTGATTTTTCATTGCAGTTGTATAAATATATGTAACTTAAAAATCAGATTACAATGCTGTCTTTTGACAAGGCTAACTTTGGTTAAATGTAAAGAAATATTATTAGTCACTTTTGTTCGTATAGGCTTTCTACTTGGGAAGAATAAAGTAAGCATTGTGGTTCCCAGTATTTCTTAAATAAATTTTAGTAGTAGTGAAATTAGACTAGCTGTAACTATACCATTACTATGATAGTTTCATGAAATAATCTTGGTAATACGAAATGTCAATTTTATAAGCACAATTCAGTGCCTGGACATTTTAGACAGTTGTTTTTTTTTTTTTGTTTTTTTTTTTGAGATTAGGCAAGTAAATCATATGTTAAAAATGGGTATGTTCTCAGTATTGTAGTGTTCTTTTGGTTCAAGTAAAAATGAACAAAACTTTTTTCAATTATATATAGGATACACTATATAATACATTTATTTTATTGTTTTTAAATGATTCTTATTAAAATATAGCTAACATATAATATTATATTAGTTTCAGTGTACAACATAGTTATTCAATGTTTAGATACCCAAAGAAGTGATCACCATGGTAAGTCTAGCAGTCATCTACCATAGTCACAATATTATTGATTATATTCCCTATGCTGTGTATTGAGATCCCTATGACTTACTTGCTTTCTGCCTGGAAATTTGGACCTCTTATTCCCCTTTACCTTTTTCTCCCTTTTAAAAATTTTCAATTACAGTTGACATTCAATATTATTTTATATTAATTTCATGTATACAGCATGGTGGTTGGACATTTATATAATTTAGGAAGTGATCCCCCTGACTAGTCTAGTACCCACCTGCCACTATACATAGTTCTTGTCATATTGTTGACTGTATTCACTATATTTTACTTTACATCCCCATGATTATTTTGTAACTACCAATATAATGCATTTATTTTAAAAATTATAATACTAATACTGTCAGTTGAGAAGTAACTGGAACAAAAAAGAAATTTCTTTAGAGGTAAGTATGTGTTTGGATAATTTCCTTCCAGTTCAAAGTAGTCTATAATATAGTCATGGAAACAGTTATTTAAAAAGGTGAATTTGAAGGTCTTTGCTCTGGCATGTGTCTTGCAATTTTATTCATACAGATGGAATTGAACAGGGAAATATTGCTACATCTTTTAACAATGTTAAGAATGATTACTCTAGTATAAAATGTCCAAGGTGCTCTATTGTAATTCTCATAACACTTGTTGAAAGTGAGATACTTGAACCTGTGGGTCTGAAATGAATTTGATTATTTAAAAGGCTTTCATCTTTTAAATGTTTTTGTTAGTCTTTATTTTTGGTACAACAAAATGCAGTGGTAGCAAATCAAAAGAAGGGACAGGTCCAAATATGAAGAAATGATACAATGTCTTCTCTGAGGACCCTGAAATTTTATAATCCAGAAATGTTCAAGTAGATTAAATATTTTTAAATAAAATGTTACAATTCAAATCAACAAAAACGTGGTAAGAAAACATGGGAAAAGGTTGGGATAGATGTTTACTCATTTAAAAGCAGTACTCCTATATAAATGTTTATATTATCAAATTGCTTCATTCCCTTTACTTCTACCAACTATAGGCATCCTAATTTAAAATGTTTTGAATTGCCATTTTGCAAGTAGTATACATATAGTTTAGCATTTTTGCAATTAGCTGGGTAAAAGCTACATAACTTGTATTTGAAAATTTCTAGTGCAGTTATTACCTGAAGGACTATAAAGAATTTTGGTCGTTTTCATGTGATGACAAAAGAAAGTATGAGTACTTTAATTTGAACTGTTTTGAAAACCTATTAAATTCTGGTTCGCCACACAATTCATCACTAGTGTTCACAAGAGAGTAGGACTATGGGTATAGTCAGCCCTTCATGAGGGCTGAACGAATGTTTTAAAAAAGTGGTCATTTATTTATTTACTTTTGAAAATTTATGCATTTAAATTAAAAGCAACTGGGAAATACATTTTGGGGAATCTGTTGGACAATATGTTATGAGAGATGTAGTTGCCTTTTAAAATAAAACTATTCTTCCATTATAAAAACCCCAAACAATCAGAAATCGCTACTGAATTTGCCTGTCCCAAGTTGAACTATGAATTACATGCTTTTTCAAATAAACAAATATTTATTAGGTGCTGACTATGTCCCAGGCATTATGGTGATAAAAAATAGATTAGCATGCATCTCTGAACTCAAAGAACTTAATAGTTGTTAGGACAATACAAGAGAATATATAATCAATTGCTGGAATGTGTGAGTAAGACTGTCCCTTCAGAGATGAGAAAGAATAGAATCAGATACAGGACATCAGGGTAGGCTGCAGTGAGTAAACTTTTGAATTAAAACTTAGTTCTCTGATGGTGTAGTGGCTTAAGGCTTCGGCGCTGGCGCTGTCAGCGCTGTGGCCTGGGTTCGATTCCCAGTCAGGGAGCTACCTACATACCAAAATGAAAAAAAAAAAAAAAAAAAAAAAAAAAAAAAAAAAAAAAAAAAAAAAAAAAAAAAAAAAAAAAAAAAAGCCCTTTAACTTAGGGAGTTCCCTGATGGTGTAGTGGCTTAAGGCTTCGGTGCTGGTGCTGTCAGCGCTGCGGCCTGGGTTCGATTCCCAGTCAGGGAGCTACCCACATACCAAAAAGAAAAAAAACAAAAAAAACAAAAACAAAAACAAAAAAAACTTAAAGGCATTACAGGACTTAGATTGACATTGCAGAAGGGTGAACATCTCAGAGTGGGTGAGTTTGCCTTTGTCTTTGCTGTGTTTGCAAATTTATATACTTTGGGTACTTTTTTTTGTTTATATTAATTAGTTAAGCTTACTTAAAGAAATGCATTTAGAATTTTTCCCCAATAAAAATTTATAAGCCTAGTTTTCTGCATAGAATTTCTTTTTAACTAACATGACATCTTTATTTCTCTTTTAATGAATAGTAGCAAAAATGACTTGAAAGTCCCACCAGTAAACAGGTTATGTAATTGAGCTGAATCCTCAAAATCTAGTTTTCATTTTTATTTGGTAAATGAAAGGTAGGGAAGATTTTCAAAGGCTGAAAGGTTTTTTTGTTTTTGTTTTGTTTTTAACTATCTTTGCCTTCCTGTTGCAAATGTAACACGTATCATACAGTGTATTAAGTCTGTTTCAATTCTGTACATATAAAGAATCTCATAATTATATTATGTAGTTTTTGGCAATTTTTTATAGTTTTCTGAAATAGAGAATGTTATTACTACTCGATACCCTAATTTATGTTTCTATAGCATGATAAATATATATCTGGTATTGCCAAGATATCCAAAAGTTAACAGTTCATCTTAAAGTTAAAACAATTTTAAAAATTAAATTACTGGGGTGTGAGTTAAGAGCTCAATATTAATTTTAGTTTTAGTTATTTTTATTTAATTAGCCACAATTTCTTTTCATCAAAGCAAAAGAAAACATTCAAACTAAGGACTACTTTGACGATCATGCACTGTAAGAGAAACATCATTTTAAGTAAATAGTCTCATTTATGCCAGATGCTATACTGCTATATCTAAGAAACAAAATTTATCATTTATGTATGTATTTTTTTATTTTTGGTGGGAATAGTCAAAGTGATGATCTTATTCAGTGTTATAATTTATAAAATAATTGATCTTAACACATAATTCATAAACATTTAAGTAGAATTTTTGTTGATGTTTGAATTTCTTTGCCTTTTAAATGGGCAACAGTATATAAAGTGAATTCTGACCGTTTTACTAGGCTGCCATTGTGTTTTGTTTAATTTCAAGGTATGCCCTAACTTTCAAATAAAACTTCTAAGATACATTTATTTGTTTAAAATATAAGGTGATTTAAATTAATTCTAATTTCAGATATTTTTGAGAATTTTACAAGTGTCTTTGAAAATTGCAGTCAGCTGGGCCTGATAAAAAATATCAACAATAAAAAATATCAACAATCAATTTGCAGTTTATGGGTATAATAAATCCCAACTCCACATGCAGAAGATAATTTGATAATGTCTTTCAACCTCTATGATGCTTACGTGAAAATCTATGTTGCATTTATAAATTTGTTTCTTCTTTCATTCACTTAACAAATTTATCAAACATATATCCTGTGCCAGATACCAGGGGATAAAGACGAAAAATAAATGGTTACTGCTCTGGATAAACTCACATGTGGGAGAGGGAAGATTGAGAATGAAGACTGAGGATGAAGGAAGAAATAGATATATTGATAGAATGAAGGTAGGCAGTGTAAAAGACATCAAAAAATATTTTCAGATTCTGTAATGTGATGAATGTTTTGAAGGAATAATGGGCAGAGGGCTGTGGTAGCACTCAAAAGAAAATACTGATTTTGAGTGGGGGAAGTGTTCTCAGCTAGAAGTTTTTATGTATACAATGAGAGTTTTTTATTCTTTACCCCTTACCTTAAGGTAAGGTGAAGATGTCCTTATTTTTGTATTTTGTTAATATAATGGAGGTAGAATTATGCAATCTAAGGTTACCAAATTTAAAGTGAACAGTTCCAGCATTTTAGTAAATTTACAATGTGCAACCACCACATCTATCTAGTTCCAAAAACATTTTCATCACCCCATAATGAAACCCCACATCTATGAAGTGTTATTCCCATTTCTCCCTCTCCCCAGCACCTGACAACCACCAGTCATCTTTCTGTCTTTATGGATTTACCTTTTCTTGATAATTTCATATAAATGGAATCATATAACATGTAAGCTTTTGTGACTAGTTTTTTATTATTTGACATACTCAGTGTTTTCTAGGTTCATCTATGTTGTAGCATGTATTGGTATTTTATCCCTTTTTATGACTGAATAATATTCCATTGTGTATATACCACAGTTTATCTATTGATGGATATTTGAGTTGTTTTCACCTTTTGCCTATCTTGAATAGTGCTGCTATGAACGTGCATTTACAAGTATTTGTCTTGAGTACATGTTTTCAATTCTCTTGGCTATATACCTAGGAATGAAATTGCTGGGTCATGTGGTAATTTCATGTTTAACTTTTTGAGGAACTGTCATACTGTTTTACACAGGAGCTGTACCATTTTACATCCCCACCAACAATGTACGAAGGTTCCAGTTTCTCCACATCTTTAACAACACTTTTTATTTGCCATTTTTTAAAGTTATAACCATCTTAGCGGGTGTGTCAGATGCTTTTTTGATGCCTGTTTCTTGAAGTCAGAATTAGGAATCTCTGAAAACTGTATGAACATGATCGTTAGTTGAGCTCTCAATTGGTTAGGCTTAAATGATATAAATTTTCCTCTCAACACTGCTTTAGCTGTGTCCCCAAATTTTGATCATTTTAATATTCATTCATTTAAATGTATTTTAAAAATTTTGTTGCTATTTCCTCTTTGATGTATGGATTAATTAGAAGTATGTTGCCTTTGTTTCCAAGCATTTGGAGATTGTCCTGTTATCTTTCTGTTGTTGATTTCTAATTTGATGCCATTGTGGTAAGAGGACATACTTCATATGACTTCAGTTCTTTTAAATTTGTTGAGGTTCATTTTATGGCCTAATTGATGTTCTATCTTGGTATATATTCTCTCGGCACTTGAAAAGAATGTGTATTCTGCTGTTGTTGGGTGGAGTGTTTTAAACTGCCAGTTAGAATCTGTTTATCTTGTTGTTGAGTTCGTCTATATCCTTGGTGTTTTTCCATCCAGTTATATCAGTTGCTGATTACTGGCACAGTCATTTTACCAACTTGAGTAAAGTATGGGAACCTTGCCTCCCTTTAATTCAGACTCTTTCCGATTTATGATTGCCTTAAATATTTTTTTCTATATACATTTAGAACCACATCACAGAGTATGCTTCAACCATCAAAACATAATTTTGGAAACCTGAGAGGATAAGGAAAGCCTATTGTATCTACCCCTACTATCATATTTTACTTACCTTGTTCTTTCTTTCTTCTTGATGTCTCAACATTCCTTCTTATGTTGAAACATCTTTGTTCAGAGAATTTTCAGCCATTGTTTTGGGATGGGTGGTGATAAACTCTCTTAGTTTTTCTATATCTGGGGATGTTTAGATTTACCATTCGTTCATTCCTGAAGGATATTTTCACTGAGTATAGGATTTGGGATTGAAAAATATTTTTTAGCACTTGAAAAATATTGCATCACTTCTGATCTCTCTGATTTCTGATGAGAAATTTGCTGTCATTTGAATTCTTTTTCCTCTGTAAGTAAGGTATCATTTTTATCTACTTTCTAAATTTTTTCTTTTTAGATTTTAGAAGTTTAATTATACTGTGTCTTGGTATGGTTTTTGGATTTATGCTGTTTGTGGTTTGCTCAGCTTCTTGATTCTGTAGGTTTATGTATGTCTCTGACTAGAATTGGAATGCTTTGAGCATTATTTCATGGAGTACTTTGTCAGTCCTACTTTTTTCTTCCTCTCCTGTAGGACTCTGGTAACATGAATATTAGCTCTTTTACTATAGTTCCAAAGGTTCCCGACACTCTGTTTTTAATATTTAAAGTCTGTTTTCTCTCTGTTGTTTAGATGGGATAATTTCTATTATTCTATCTTCCAGTTCATTGATTCTGTCACTTCCATTCTGCAATTGAGCCCCTCCATTGAGCCTTTTATTTTAGATATTGTAGTTTTTTTTTTTTATTGTTAGACTTATTGGGGTGACATTGGTTAGCAAGAGTTACATAGGTTCCAGGTGTACAATTCTGCAGTGCATCATCAACTTGTTGCATAATAGGTTCACCATCCAGTGTGAGTTCTCTTTCCATCACCATATATGTAGCTCCTCCTCCCTCCTCTCCCTCCCCCTCCCTCTTCTCCCACCTGATCCCCACTTGCCCCCGAATAAACATTAAACTATTGATTGTGTCCATGGGTATTTTGTTTGTTTGTTTGTTTGTTTTTTTCTTTGTTGCTTTCAGTTTTATATTCTGCATATGAGTGAAGTCATACAGTTTTTATTTTTCTCTGTCTGGCTTATTTCACTTAGCATGATGATCTCTGTGTCCATCCATTTTGCTGCAAATGGCAATATTTCATCTTATAGCTGAGTAATACTCCATTGTGTATATGTACCACAGCTTCTTTATATAGTCATCTGTCACAGGGCACTTTGGTTGTTTCCATATTTTGATCACTGTGAACAGCGCTGCAATGAACATTGGGGTACATAAGTCTTTGGGGACTAAGGATTTCAAAATTTTGGAGTAGATCCCCAAAAAGGGATTGCTGGGTCATATGGTAACTTCATTCTCAATTTTCTGAGGAACCTCCACACCATCTTCCATAGCAGTTGTAACAGTTTGTACTCCCACCAGCAGTGTGCGAGAGTTCCTTTTCCTCCACAGCCTCTCCAGCTCTTGTTATTCCTTGTCTTGTTGATAATAGCCATTCTAACAGGTGTGAGATGGTATCTCATTGTGGTTTTGATTTGCATTTCCCTGATAGCTAATGAGGATGAGCATTTTTTCATATGTCTGCTGGCCATTTGTATTTCTTCATGGGAGAAGCAGATTTGTATGGAACCATAAAAGACCTTGAATTGCCAAAGCAATACTACACAAAAAGAATAAGGCTGGTGGTATTACACTCCCTGACTTCAATTTATATTACAAAGTATCAATAATCAAAATAGCTTGGTATTGGCAGAAAAACGGACACATAGACCAATGGAACAGACCTGAAAACCCAGAAATAAATCCACAAATTTATGGACAAATCATTTTTGATAAAGGAGCAACAAATATGCAATGGGGAAAAGACAGCCTCTTCAGTAGGTGGTGCTGGGAAAACTGGAAAAATATAGGCAAAAGAATGAATCTGAGCTGTGAACTCTCACCATATGCAGAAATTAACTCAAAAGGGATTAAAGATCTTCATATAAGACCCAAAACAATACATCATATGGAAGAAAACATAGGTACTAAACTTGCAAACCTAGGGCTCACAGAAGACTTCGTGAACCTGACCTCAAAAGCAAAGGAAGTAAAAGCAAAAATAAATGAATGGGACTATATCACACTAAAAAGCTTCTGTACAGCAAAAGAAACCATCAACAAGGCAAAGAGACAGCCAACTGAATGGGAGAAAATATTTGCAAACAACGCATCTAATAAGGGTCTAATATCTAAAATATATAAAGAACTAATACAACTTAACAAAAAACAAACAACCCAATAAAAAAATGGGCAGAGCAACTAAATAGTTATTGTAATTTTCAATTCTAAAATTTCCATTTGGTTTTTAAAAAATTTCTTCGTTGAAGCTGTTTTGTTTTTTTTTATTGTTTCAAGTGTGTTCACAATGGCCTATTTAAGCACTTCTATCATGGGTGCTTTAAATTGTTTGTCAGATAATTCTAACAATTTTTTAATTGTTCTTTTTTCATTTAGATGTTTTTTTATTTAGCTTGAGATCTTTTTGGTTTTCTTGGTATGACAATGATTTTTGCTTGAAACCTGCTCATTTTGTATTGTATTATGACACTCTGTTTCTTACCCAAACCTGCTGTTTTAGCTGTTTTTCTTTGACATTGTTCCAGTAGGGGAAGGGTTGTTGTTACTGCCATGTGGACATAGAAGTTCAGGTTTCTCACCTGTGGAGGGAGATCTCCTAGTTACTGGTAAATGGGACATCATAGCTCTCCATGTGGTCTTCACTAACATCACAGTGGAGGTGGCCATTTTACTGCTGGGCAATGGTGAAAGTTTTGACTTTTTATTAGGCTTCCTCTGATACCATAGTAGGAGAAGGAAAAAGGAAACTTCTTTCGGCCTGGTGCGAGTGGAAGTCCTGGGTCCTCACATATTCTCCACTTACACTTGCACATAGGGTAAGAGAACTGAGAGGGCAGGGGTGCCTATTACTGGCTGGTGGGGGAAAAAGTTCCAGATCCCTACCTGGCCTTCTTTGGCATTTCCCTGGGGTGGGAGTTGGATGCCTCATTATAGCCATAAGAGAGTAGAAGTCTAGGCTCCCCACTTGGCTTTTGTTTGACTAGGTCAGGATGGATCCACAGTTCCCCCACCTCCCCATGGAATTTATCTGGAATTAGAGTGGTTATTATCTAAAAGGTTTCTGGAGATGTCATTAAAATGGCAGCATGAGAGTAGCTCCTTGAAATCATCTCGGAAATTAAAACAAATTGAACAGCTATAATTCAACAAAAGATTCCCAGTGCAACACAAAAACATGCCAGAGAGAACTGAGCATTGAAAAATCTGAGGGTGGGAAAATAGCTGTGAACAGGGGAGGTGGGAGAGGGGAATTGTACAGATGGGGCCACGGGATGCGGCCTGGAGCTCACTGCGGTCCCGGGAGAGGGAGGAAGGTGCAGAGATGGGGCCATGGGATGTGGCCTGGAGCTCACTGCAGTCCCAGGAGAGGGAGGAAGGTGCAGAGATGGGGCCATGGGATGCGGCCTGGAGCTCACTGTGGTCCCAGGAGGGAGAGGGAGATGGCTGAAGGAGTGAGATGGTGGCAGGTGTGCCTTCTCTGGCTCCGAGCATTCCTGCCTGAGAATCAGCATATAATATGGCTGAACCCAGCACTCAGGGCAGAGACTGAGTACAGAAGAGTGAAAGTCCTCCCTCATTGCCCTTACTGCCAGGCAGAAAACAATGCCAGCTGCTTATCCACACTTTCCCAGAGGTCCTCCCCGACATTCTCCCAGTGTATCTGTGGGCCCCAGAAAAAACTGTTAGCAGTGAGTGTCAGGTTAAAGAACAGAATATCTAAAGTCTTGAGCAATGGGGAGACAATTCCTTAAGTGGCAGGCACACAGTGCAGCTAATTTTGGAGACAGGAGGGGCGAGGGGGCTGCAAGCTGGCAGCCACCATTATCCAGAGCCACAAACATACCTGCTGCCTTTCCCAACAAACCCCACCCCCATCTTTCCCAGCTGAAACCAGTGGGGCACCCAGGGCAGCTGAGTCACACAAGCACTGCTGCTTCTGGCTGCACAGGCAGCACTGAGGTTCCAGAGGCTCAGAGCCCCATTGCCCACCACATCTTCCCACAGATGTGGTGCACTGACACCAAGGCGACCTGCTCACAGAGGAGAAGCCCACCATCCGGGAAATCTCCCATTGTGAGAAGGTGGAATAACGAAGAGAAAAATAAAACGTTGCAGCTCAAGAGAGAAAATAACATGCTCCAGTGATACCTACTGGGAAGCAAAGGAAAGACCTTTATATAGCCACCTGCTATAGAATCCACTCCTGGAGATAGCTTCCCAGAAAGAGAAAGACATTAATAGCTATGAATAACTAAACAAATAAAGATACTCAAAAAAGAAAGTGAAAAATCTCCAGAAAAAGAACTTCAAGACATGAAAATATGTGACTTGAATGACAGAGAATTTAAGATTGCAGTTCTGAAAAAACTCAACAAGATGCAAGAAAATTCAGATATTCAGTTTAACGAACTCAGAAAGGAAATTTGTGAACAAAAGGAACATTTTAACAAAGAGACTGAAATTGTAAAAGAGAACCACATAGAAATTCTGGAGATGAAAAACTCAATGAACTAGATGAAGAATGAAATGGCTCGCTTAGGAAGCAGAGCTGACCAGCTGCAGGAAAGAATTAGTGATATCAAAGATAGAAATATGGAAATGACACAGATGGAAGATTGACTTAAGAGTTAAAAGAAATGAAAGAACACTGTAAGAACTCTTTGAATCCATCGGAAAAAATAACCTAAGAATAATTGGTTTACCAGAAGGAGGAGAAAGCAAGAAGGGCACAGAGAGTCTATTCAAACAACTAGTCGATGAGAACTTCCCAAACCTATGGAAAGAACTGGATCCTCAAATCCAAGAAGCAAACATAACACCTAACTACCTGAATTCCTACAGGCCTTCTCCAAGGCACATTATGTTGAAGCTGTCAAAGATTAACAGCAAAGGAAGAATTCTCAAGGCAGCCGGGGAAAACAAGATAGTAACTTTTAAAGGAAAACCCATTAGATTATCATCAGACTTCTCAGCTGAAACTCTACAAGCCAGGAGGGAGTGGAATCAAATATTTAAACTATTGAAAGAGAGAAATTACCAGCCAAAAATAATATAGTTGCAAATTAATCTTTCAGATATGAAGAAGGACTAAAGACTTTCCCAGATATACAGAAGCGGAGGGAATTGGCCACCACAAGAAATATTGAAGGAGGCTATTCAACCTGAAACAAAAAGTCAAAAGGATATGAAACCATGAGCAAGATTACTAACAGACAGAAGCAGGAAATGGCAACCCCTACATAAAATAAGGCACTACACACTTAAAGCATAAAATAAAGGGTAAAGAAGATAAAAACATAAAAAAATAAAAGAAAAAGAAGACACCTGCTATTTCAACTCAGAAATCAACTCACAGCATAAACAGGGATAATTGGTGACAACAAAACACAAAAAGGAGGAAGTAAAGGTCTGAATTTGCCAAGGGGAATGGTGATAAGAAGCATGCAAATTCAGACCTTTACTTCCTCCTTTTTGTGTTTTGTTGTCACCAATTATCCCTATTTATGCTGTGAGTTGATATCTGAGTTGAAGTAGCAAGTGTCTTCTTCTTTTTCTTTTATTTTTTATGTTTTTATCTTCTTTACCCACCTCACACCTGTGAGAATGGCTATTATCAACAACACAAGGAATGACAAGTGTTGGAGAAGTTGTGGAGAAAAAGCAACGCTGGCACACTGCTGGTGGGAGTGCAAACTGGTACAACCACTGTGGAAGGCAGTGTGGATGTTTCTCAGAAAATTGGGAATGGACTTAACATATGACCTGGCAATCCCCCTTTTGGGGATCTACCCCCAAAATTTGAAAACCTTAGTCTGCAAAGATTTATGTATTCCAATGTTCATCACAGCGCGGTTTACAGTAGTCAAGACATGGAAACAACTAAAGTGACCTTTGGTAGATGAATGAGAGTGAAAAAGCAAATAACATATTATTACCTTTATCATGAAAATAATTTTGACCTTGCAGACCTCTGAAAGAATTTTGGGGACCCTTACAGGTCCCATGACCACACTTTGAGATCTGCTGCCCTAAAGGATACTCTATCTAGGACTCTAAAAATATTGATGTTGACAATGTCAATTTTAAAGCAATTTTTATTAAATGCCTATTGTTATAATCAGAAGCTGATCTAAGTGCTGGGGGATAAAGCAGAGTAGGAGATGGACGAAGTCCCTGTCCTCATGAGCTTTGAATTCTTCTAGTCAGTTGATCTAGCCACTGAATGAAGTCATGAGTTTTCTATGCCTAAGCTGAGTCCTTACATTCATATCTCAGGATTTGTCAGGGTGTGTGTTGGGCTATTTATTTACAACAGGTGAGGCAGTGCAGCTGCAGTTGTTGACAGGAGAAGTTCAGGCTACTGGGCACACTGTGGTGCCCAAAGAAAGTGGGTAGCAATACTTAGTTGCAGCGTAGACAATTCAATTTTTGATTACACTATTTTTAAGATACCTGTGTCTCCTCTTTCCTTCCTTGCTTTTGCCCTGCGTCCCCTGTTTTCTCCCTTCCTTCCTCCCTCCCTTCATTTCTTTCTTCCTTCCACTTTGAGTTGTAGGTAGACCATTTCCTCAGATCAGTTCTCAAATTCTTGCCACCCTCTCACCCTGGTAAAGTCATAGCTTTGTGCTTCCTTTATAAACAAACAAACAAACAAACAAACAAACAAACAAACAAATATCTCAAGCACCCACCATGTTTTAGGCACAGTGCTAGGTACTAGCAATAACACTGGCAATTACATTTGATGCCCCTATAGTCTTAGAGCAAGAGTTGAAATATTTTAGTGTCATGGCTTAGAGAGAGGACCCTAAGGCATGCACTGTAGAACTTGCATGTCCCTAATCATTCTCATTTCCAATTCTAACTGGCTTTAACAGTTCTTTTGTGTGAATCCACCACAATTTTTATGAATGGATTGGCATTGAAAATGTCCCTGTCCTGTCTTTCACGCTCAGCACCTGGATCATAAAAACTGGACTTGATTTACATTTTCTTGAGCCATTGCTCTTAGGCTAGTCTGATATTAGGCATCAAAATGTACTACTTATGGCTGTAGTCTTTTCTTGGCAAAAAAAGGGAAAACAAAATAAATCCAAATTTCTAACTTTTGCATTAATTAAAACAAGCTTCTTCATAGGCATGCATTTGAACAGGGGACTGATAGCCTAGGATAATCAGTAGTTCAGAAGTAAATATTGCCAGTGCTCCTTAGATTCTTAAGTAATAGCAACAAATATTGTGAAAATTACACTTTAAGAAAGAGGATTAGTACAATATGATTAGTAAGGCATGAAAGGCAGTAGCAAGTAACTGAGAGAAGTAAAGGAATTTTATTTATTTTAAAGTTAGGAAGCTGCACTTTTGTGTTTTGATTTCACCATTTTTAAGGCACTTGTGTCTCTCTTGCTGCAATCATAAATTCCAACTGTGAATAATGGAAATCACCGAATGGGTGTAAATGGTGTGTTGACTGCCCTTTGCAGTCTATAACACCTTCCTTGTTGGCATCTAAGAGCAATGAATGAGGCATTTTATTAAAACTGAGGCTTATGGTTCTAATCAAAGGTCACTGCTCGGCTCTCACTTTTCTGTTTCAGATTTGTCTATGTTTGATCAGGAGGGAGCAACGAAATTATGACAAAGACTTTGTACTAGGCTGTATCTGTCTGTTAAAACTTAAAAGTCTTTGGAACGTTCATGTTGACAGCATGTGAACGCTGCTGGAATGTGCAAGCTGTATAATGTCTTAAAGAAACTTCAAACTATCATCTTCCTTTTGTGTTGTGCGAAAGAGTTTCAGATACTATTAAGGTAGTAGTGGAAAGGTGTTTTATTGATTAAAGACGATTTTTTTTTCTAGCAAATATGCATTGCGACAGTCTCCCTATTACTTTTTCTGCTCAGTCTCTGCTTTATACAGAACATTAATTAACATGTAGATATGCAGTGATTGAAGTCAGACTGCTTTCTACAGTGGAGTTGTCTTGATATAATGAGCTCCTCTTTAATGTTCAAAAATTGTTGTTACTTTCTAAAAGGGGTTGTTTGTGAATTTCATTAAATTTAATCTCTTCAAACAATTTCAGCATTGTTCAGTTTACTATAATAAAATGCTTTCTGATGCTAAAAAATCACTTTTTACAGATGTATCACAAATGTAAGCAACTGTGAGAGGGGCTTTGTTTTTTACTTTGAAAGAAAAGCTGCTATTTAGCTGAGAATTCTCATTTTTTAAATTGGTGCTCCATATGGAACATCAGAAGAGGATACACTTACTGTATTGCTAAACAGGCTGGTTTGTTCATGAGGGTTAGGTTTCTCACAACTAGTTCATTTAGTCCCTGGACTAAAGCATTGGTCTAATCATGGTTGGAAAACAATGGCCTTAACTTTGCCTTCTTAGTTTACTCAGTTTACTTCATCTTTAAAATGTTGAAAGTCTTGAGAAATAACAGATACAGTGAAGCTAGGTTTCTGCTTTGGGCAAAAGTTTTCAAAAGGGCATATGAGAAACCTGACTAATTTCTCAGTTGCAGACCAGGGATTGTAGTTCGTAGTGAATAGCTTTGTTCTTTGTAAATTACCCTTTCCACTTAGACAAGCATAATTTCCCCCTAGTCAGTAGGACTTGAATGGTATGAGAGCAATCCTTGGTATTTCTTGAAGATTCGGTATGAAAAGAGGTAGCATGTCTTTCTGGAGTATTTAGCAGGTGGAAGATTAAAAACTTCTTAGGTGGTAGCAATGAAAATTTTCAGGTGAATCCCAGGAAGGCTGGCTTATGAAGGCATGAAGTTGGAGAGTTGGGAGTAAATTATTTGATTTCTTAAAGTTTTGGCCAGCCAGCAGAATTTATAGAGCTATATGAGCACTGTAACCAGTGCTCAGGGAAGTGTTCTTTAGGATGTTTCTTTCTGCTTTAGTTTCAGAGGCCATTTACATAATGCCAAAACATCTAGTCAAGTCAGGAATATACTCATATATTCTTTGCTCGGGGACCATGCTAAACTTCTCTGTATCATTCCAGTTTTAGTATATGTGCTGCCAAAGTGAGCAATACCCCTAAATTCTTGATGGAATAGTTGATATTGTGTAGAAAAAAATATTTTGGATGTTTGGCTAATTTTTGAAACTTTGTTTTGACTTCTTTTTTTTGAGGGGGTGTGGTTCCCTGGTTAGGAATCGAATCCAGGGCACAGAGTTGAGAGTGCTGAAGCCTAGCCGCTATACCACCAGGGAACCCCCTATTTTGACTTCTTAAGGACAAAGCCAGCAAGCCAACATCTGAAACTTAACAGGGTTTTTTTTTAGTAAACTGAGCTATTAATATTCATATCACTAAGTGAAACTTTATAAGTATTTGTGATGAGCTATATAACAAAAAGGCTAAATCAGTTATCCTTATTACCCAAAATATAAGCTGACATATCATCTGAAAAAGGCACAATTCTTGCACTGTAAGGCATGAAATGCTTCCATAGCCTTGTAGGACTAATAATGATGATAATAATATTACTGATATGATCATTCATCATGATAATAAATATAATAATAATGTTGCCAATATTGTCATTTATAAATATAATCTCTTCAGGTAAGAAATAAGGATATTTGAAATAGATGCATAGCAGAATTATATATGCACAAAGTGTAATTATGGAACGTCATGGAATTTCATGTTTAGATTAACTGTCAAGTAGAGATTGCTAGTTTTATGTTAGTTAAATCAGAAGAACCTTCATGAAAGAAAGTCAAGTTGGTAAACTGGAACTAACCAAGGAGAACATTCTAGGGGTAGTGTATAGTTAAGAAGAAATTTGGACAAGAGAACAGATTTATTAGATACAGTTATATGATAGTAGAGTAAATGTTACAGAGTGGAGTTTACAGTATGAGGTAGGGAGAAGAAAGAGGTATTAAGTGACAAACTGGAGAAGAGTAAGGGCCCAAGAAATTTGTCAAATGCAATGCAAATACCATATGGAAAATTTCCTAACCTTACCTTGTGCGTCTTAACTCCACATGGACACACACACACACCCACACACACATTCTATTTTTTTTTTTTATTGTTAGGCTTATTGGGGTGACATCTGTTAGCAAGAATTACATAGGTTCCAGGTGTACAATTTTACAGTGCATTGTCAATTTATTGTATAATAAGCTCACCACCCAGTGTGAGTTCTCTTTCCATCACCGTATATTTAGTTCTCTGTCCTCTCCCACCCCCTCTTCTTTCTCCCATTACCTCCTCACTTGTCCCCAGATAAACATTAAACTATTGATTGTATCCATGGGCTTTTAGGTTTTTCACACACACACTTTCATTATACTCAGGAGACTTTTGACATCTTTGATATCGTTTAAGGGAAGTTGAAATGAGGAGATGAAATTTTATGAAAAATCATAGTTATGTTTACTAATTGTGATCAGTGTATTTATAAAACTGATTGGAAACACTACATTTTGAGAATATCATCAGAAATTCTGGGATTCTGAAGCTTAGAAGACATTTAACTGACATTGAAAAAATGGAAAAATATGTGTGACAATTATGTTGTGATATGTAAGAATAATGAAAAGTTAGACATTAAAGTCAGATATTCCTGGTATGAAGAAACTGAATTTGATCCCCAGAGCACTCACAGCTAAGGCATATGAGTTGTGTAATATTGTATTATTTGTCTACAGAATAAAATTTGTAAGCATTTTACATTTTATGAATTAACTTCCCAATGCATTTTACTATGTGAAAAGGAAATAAAACAAAGTACAAGAACAATAATGCTTAAATATTAGTAGCAATTTGAGTGAAAGGAAACTTATGATAAGGATAAAATGTTATTTGATAAAAGCAAAGTCATATGATATGGTTTGATACTGGATACTTCAATCTGAAATATTAAATATTTTTATCAGCATAGAAATGTTAGAGATGCTTGTCCTAGATTAATAACTAATGCTTTTGTGGTCACTTTTACATGTGAGTCTGTGGTTATATTTGAACTATACATTTAAAGAATATGCACCATTACCCTTTAATAGTATTTGAATATTTGGGCCAAAAGACATAGTTGGAGTACTTTTATTTTAGTGAGAGGAAAGGTGAAAAATGTGATTTTTCTCTGAGCAAAATATGAATTTGATCAGCATTCGGGTAGTTTTTAGAACATCTAATCATTTGGTGTACTTTTCAACCATAGTTCCATTTATTTCAGTCAGATTTAACTGATGGCTGGAGAGTATTTTTGATTTGGGGATGTGTAATTTCAGTGCTTTTGATTTGTTTTGTTTCTCATTTTCAGACTATGATTATAATGAATCTCTGATAATTATGACTGAGTAACATCCTCAGTCATTCTGGCTATTTGAACCTATTACTAAATGATCTCTTTTGAGTGATGATCATATATTCATTTAAGGACCTTTATTAGATGCTTCAGGTAGAAATACTATAGAATAGAATTGAGAGCTATAGCTCTTTTTAAATCCTTTTAAATCCTCATTTTGAATCAAACATCATAAAGTTTTGGTTCCTTTTTTTTACAGGTAAAGTATAAATATTAAAGGTGGTATGTCAGTTCCAATCAAGATATCAAGGTCAGAATCTTGAAAAAGAAACATGCTTATTAAAAAGCCAATCTGGATATAGAATTACAAAAACGTATTACTGAATTATTGGTAAATGTGTATTTTTTTCATGATTTTACTTGACTAGTCAAGGGCACATGGTGGATGGCACTTCTGTTTATTTGTATGTTTACCATACCCCACTTTTAAAAGTGATTGAACTTCCGGTCAGTGAAAATCTTCTGGTAAAATTTTTGATATGTTCAAGACTTTATATGTAATAATAATGATAATAATGTATTTTATTTAAGAAAAACACCTGAATGCTTAAATTACTCATCATACCTGAGCAAAAATAATTTAAAAAAGAAATAATTATAGTTATCTTGGTAGATGAACAGCTAATTAGTGGTAATTTAGATGCACACACTAAAAGACTTAATGAGTTTTCATAGCATTGTCAACTTTTTAATGTATAAATTAAAAAAATTCCTTTTCAGAGTATTAAATTTTAAAAAATATTATTGATGAAACAGGTTCTATTTGTTTGTTTATTTATGTATTTAAATTTGGTTGTGAATTTTGCAAATTGTACTTCTGACTATGATGTCATTGAGATTGAGATACTTTTCATTTTTCAATATTTTCTTGTGGAACATTCAGAGAGGTAATCCTGCACATTTTTTAAGTGGTCCGTGACCTTATCTTTTGCTAGAATCAAATGACATTCAATACTGATACTATGGAGAAAGGAATCAAAATAGACACCTAATTATAATTACCTTTCCCCCCATCATTATATCACTACATGCAGAACAACTGATTTTTAAGAGATCATACAACTGCTGGATTTTGGCACAAAGGGTGTTTATATTTACTTCCATCTCCTTCCCCCTTCTTGCTTTCATTACATGTAGAATTTATTGGAACAGTTTTGGCTGACCTCTTTCTTGAAAGATTTAGTTGGAATTTTAATAGATTATAGGAAATAGCAGAAGTGCCAAGTGAAGTTGATATGTTTATCATTGCCTTATATTTTTAGAAATCCTTAATATTTATGGTACAGTTTAATTGTTAAGCAAGTAAGGATAGTTTTAGGTAATTTTGGGGAAATGATTAGAAAGGGTTGGATCAAATACTATACAGTTAGATACCAGAGTTACTGCTTTGGGAATAAAATCAACTGTGTGCAACACGAAAGTAGAAACTATATCTTCTTAAATATTCTGACCTAGTACACAGTACTGGGCTTAACACATAGTAGACATTCAATAGTTGTTGAAAGAGTAAAGAAAGACAGGATGAGAGGGAGGGAGGTAGGAGGAAAAAACTTAAGTTGATTAGACAAAGTGATAAATTCCAGACCAATAACGGGGGTATGATCTTTGCTTTGAGCATGAATATAGTATGTCTAACTTTGAGAAACCTGTCATCACAGGGTTTTAAGCACTTTTATTTGCTGTCAGTCCACAGAGGCTCAATTCTTTTCCCTCCTGTTCATTTTTGTTGGATAGAACTGGGAAATACATAATGAGACTAGGGTTATATATAACATTTCAAGGAAAACTTTAATGATGACTATCATATTTATTGTCTTTCAAAACTGCAGATCCCTGTGACCAATTGCCTTTTGAATGGGTTGAGTACCACCTCCCAGGAAGGGCTACACTTCCTTTTTTTTTTTTTTTTAACATAGTCAGTATTTTTACTTAATTTTTTTTTAGCAATTTACATATCTCCCCACCTTTTTTTTTAAGTTATTGTGACAATTTTCCATAATAAACTGCTAAAAGAGAAGCTTTGGTCAAGAATGGAATGAAACAGCAAAAACAAAAAACCAAAACAAAAACCAAACAAAAGCCAATCATTGCTACTTTAAAAAACCCCAACACTTTCAACCATTATTATTTTTTTTTGTATGTGGGTAGTTCCCTGACTGGGAATGGAACCCAGGCCGCAGCGTTGACAGCGCCGAAGCCTTAAGCCACTACACCACCAGGGAACACCCTTAACTATTATTTCTAACAAAATCGCACAAACATTTGCACGATATGTGTCTTCGGTGTTTCCTTGTGGCTGGCTCTCCTCACCATCATGCGTGTGGCGGAGCTGCCCACATGGGTCAGTGTGTCGTGTGGGCTCCGGGAGGCTCACTCAGCTTCACATTATCCGAAGGCCCTGGATAGAAGACTCTAAGGCCTTGACATCCACATTGTCGTGGCTCCAACGATGCCAGTAGTGCAAAATTGGCGAGTCTTGCTTGTCCACCTCATAAATAGATACTCGAGTGATGCTGTCATGGTGCAGTGTCTCCAAGGCTGTATTGCGGTCCTCGGTCATGGCCCTCCTGGCAGACATGTTGCGCTGGATGCTCTGTTTTGGAATGTCTAGCTTGGAGATGAAAGTCAAGCAGCCACGGTCATTGTAAACAGCATGGGGCAGCAGTCATGGCCGGCAGCTGCAATGCTATTCCCCGAGACAAACCATACACTCAGAAGGGGCAGGAACTCTGTTTTCAGATTAGAGACCTGCATGCTTTTTGAGGCATCAGCAACGGACACAGTGCTGTCGTGGCTGAGTCAGGCCAGGCGGCTCCCACTGGCGCAGAAGCTGACTCCGTGCACCCAGCCACCAGTGCCATTGCCACCGAACTCTGACATCAGCTGACCAAAAGGCACCTTGCTGCCCCAGGGAGTGCTGGCTGGCTTTTCATGGACTTCTTTAATGTATGCAGAAAATACTCTGCATTTGAAATCACATGATCCTGCTGCCAGCAAAACAAGGTTGGGATGGCAGGCCAAGCTGAGGACCGTGGAACGAATTGGCTTTTTAATGTGCCTGCTTACCCACCAGTCATTTTCCGACTCGAAGGCACACACCGAAATGAGTCATGCTCCACTTCCCACGGCGAGTTTATAGACAAAAGTGGCTGCACGATGAATCCTCAGGGTTACCAGCGTTGGCTTCCAGACCCCATCTTTCCAACTCCAGACATAGGCATTGCGGTCTGCTCCACAGGTGACCATGCGGTTGCTCTTGGGAGCCCAGTCCATACCCGTGATGTGTCCGTTGTGTTCCTCGAGGTCATGAGCTTTCACCCACCACCTCCACATGAAGATGTGGACTTCATGATTATTAGGGCTAAGGGCAATCTGGGTACAATCCCTGTTCCAGCCACGACAGGTGGTAGGCTCTAGTAAAAATGGATGCAGGGACATTATTCTTAGTGTTTTCAAAGGATGGAAAGCTGGGGTTGGAGCAGTCCGGATGGGCTTGGAGTGGAGCATTCGTGGACTCTCCACTGGTCAGTACACGCGAACAGCTCCGGGCGCGGGCGGGAGGAGGGTCACTTCCTATTCAGTCTTGTTGACCATACTAAGACACTTCAAATACTTTGTAATGAAATTTAAGAGTCAAAGATACCCACTAGTTTGTCACTGACAGAAGTTGGTTATCGTTCATCTTTTAGATAAGGTGTTGGGTGTTAGAACTTAGGACTGGTAAAAGACCTGCATAGGAGTTCAGTCTGCATGGAAAGTCATCTATAGTGTCTTTATGAATTTGTCATTTTATTTACTGTAAAATTTATCCTGCGTCTGGAGTTAGGGGCACTGATCTACAAGGAAAGTTCATTAAATATGTGGAACGGGGGTTATTGGGGAAGTGGGGGGTCCTAGGTCCTAGTGCACACAGTTTGATTTCAGCCTACTTGATTGAGTCCACGTTCTTTCAGATAGCGCAGAAGAAGCATGTCAAATGTGAAGAAAACCCCAAGTATGGATAAAATTGAATTTCTTGCTGTTATTAAGTTCATCACAAAGCAAGGGAGAACACCTCAAACCATTTGGAAGAGATATTAATGGTTTATGGGGACTGTTTACCTGGGAAATTCATTGTTTACAAGTGGCGTAGCCTTTTCAAGCAAAGAAGTGTTGATTGAAGTCGACCTCTGTCCAGGATGCCTGGTTGAGGTCACTTCCTCAGATATTGTCAAAAAAGTAGAAAACTCGTCATGGAAGATGCCAGCTTGATTAAAAGGCAGCTTACAGAAATGGTCTGAGTATCACACACAACCATTTTGAATAGTCTCTATCAGCATCTGAGGATGTCAAAAGTCAGTGCAAGATGGGTACCGAGAATGCTCACGCCACTTCACAAACAAAACGTGTGAAGTGTTCATGACAGTTTTTGGACCTCTGCAGAAACAACAAAGATGGTTTTAAACCAGATTGTCACTGGAAATGAAACTTGGGTTCATCATTATGAGCCTGAGTCAAAGCAGGAGTCCATGCAGTGGCATGAAAAGGGCTCACCACCCTCTAAGAAGTTCAAGGTGTTGTAAATGACTGGAAAAAATCATAGCTGCTGTTTTTTTGGGATACAGAGGGTATCCTGCTGATCAATTACAAGAATAAGGGTGTCACAATAACTGGAGGGTCCTATTCCAGGCCACTGAATCAGTTAAAAGAATCTGTGAGGGAGAAAAGAAGAGGAAAATAGACCAAAGGAGGGCTGCTTTTGCACGACAACACACTCATGCATAAAAGCAATGTTGTGTTGGCTACTTTCCATGACTGTGGCTTCCAAATGTTAAACCACCCTTCCTACAGTCCAGACCTGGCTCTGTCTGATTCTTATATCTTCCAAAATATGAAAAAACAGCTTTGAGGAAAGAAATTTACAGATGACAAACAGCTTAAAGCTGCAATTTTGAGGGCAAAAACAAAACTTTTTTTTTTGAGGGTATAAATAAACTTATCGAAAGATCTGAAAAGTGTATTAGGGTCAAGGGTGAATATATTGAAAAGGAAAAATAATAAATACATTTTTTTCACATTTCTTCCACTTCATCCTGTGAATGTCTTGATCACCCCTTGTACATTAGATGGTCCTACCATCAATGCTCTTTAAAGATGTGGTCTTCTTTGGGATATGTAGAGTCTGGATTGCAACCATTTACACACTTCTATTTTAAAGTGCTATCATTTCAAGTGTCTTCCTTTTACAGATAGTTTAGTTATGAGAAAGAAATTTGCTAGTTAGAGAAAGGAAATATTTTTGATAACGATAAATTCCTAGGTTTAAAGTTCAGATTTTTAATCCTCTTATTGACCCTATTTAATAATTATTTTAATGATAAATGTAATGTTCATTGTGTACTAAGTGATTTTCATATTCATATAGTGCTGTTCTTAAATAATTTTATATTAGAGATTTAAAAAGTTTCTTCTAGATAGGTATTATGCAATGCCATATTAATTTTCCTTGTTCTTCAATTGTGTCATAGTCCTGTGATGTTTACCAAATCAAGCTAAGTTATGAGTGTCAGCCAAGAGCAGGCTGTAATTTTTTATGTCACAAAGGATTTTATTCTAATATTTTAGATCTTAATTTATAACTCTTAGAAATGTTATGCAAAAAAATTTTTTTTTTAAACTGGTATACTGAAGACCCGAAGCTCCCTCTTGCGTAACCCCCAGGATTGAGCAGTAGAAAGTACTTATTTCTTTATGAAATAGTATGGATGACATCTTGTTACTAAATGTTTAGAAAAATTAATTTGTAGATGGTTCTAATTATTGTTTGGTGCAGTGAATGTTTGGCTCAACCATATTCATTTGACCAGACCAATAGACTCTTAAACATAAATAGATAAAAGTAAAACTTGTACATTAACCCATCTATATCTCTATCTATTTATCTATCTATCTATCTATGTTCTGTCTGGAAAGTATTCAGCCATGTAATATGAAAAATAGAGGTATTTATGGCTGGATTTTCTCTGGACAGCCTCATATATATCACATATAAACACATATATTACTCATTTAAAAGTTAATTTTTGTTATAAATAAGTACACAATTATTTATGAAAGTTAGGAAAAAAATCACTTCTATCCTCATTTCCCAGACAAAATTTATTACTTATTTGGTTTGAAAATATAAAATATTTTTAATAGTTTAAATAATTTATTATTTGATGTTGCTCTTTGGACTCAGTATGCAAATATTCCCAGCTTATCTCAGCCAATATGACTTTACAAAAAATAAATTATTGGGTTAACATTGGTTAATAATGTTAACATTTTATTGACTGAATAGTATTCTATTGTATATATGTATCAAATCTTCTTTATCCAATCATCTGTCAAAGGACACTTAAGTTGTTTCCCTGTTTTGGCTATTGTAAATAATGCTGGAGATGTATTTTGATTGTATGTATTATATTTTGGGGGAATAAGGGTAGTAAGTGAGATTGATCTTTGCAAATTACATAAATTGTGAGTTTTGGTTCGGAGAATTTATCTTCCACATTTAAGTTTTTACAGTGTACTCTATTTGTGCCCTGTCAGCTACACAAAATATATTTTCCTGCTTTTATTTTAGGTCAATGGATTTTTATGATTAACAGAGATTTCAAAAATATTATATAACTCTTTTACTTTATTTGTCAAAAAGTACTGATTTATTTTGGGGCCACATATATTAAAGTTTAAGGTACTGGAGAAAGTTTTATGTGTTATTGCAAAGATTTTTCTCTGTAAAAATTCAAGCAACAATGAAATATGCAAAATTGAGAAAATAGAAGGTATAGCTTATAGGTGTGTAAGAAAAATGTGCACTACAAATTTGGTTCAGATGGTCTAGATTATTTATGGAGACCACTTTGAATTGTTAACTAGGAGACACATAAAATATTCTATTTGATCGATTTTGGTTTTGAATAAATTTTTCATGTTAAAATTATTTTTGTGTTACTGCTTTAAGTTTAACCACATATTTATAAATATTATGGCATATGTGCCAAATAGGAGAGTGTCACATGATATCAATCTGTTTTAAAGTGGGTTACTTATAGAAGGCACATAGTTGGGTGTGGGTTTTTATCCAATCTGAAAATCTTTGCATTTTATTTGTATTTTTTTTTTAATTCATTTTTATTGTTAGACTTATTGGGGTGACATCTGTTAGCAAGGATTACATAGGTTTCAGGCTTACAGTTCTACAGTGCATTGTCAACTTGTTGTATAATAATTTCACCACCTAATGTGACTTCTCTTTCCATCACCTTATATTTAGCTTCCCCCCACTCCTCTCCCACCCCCTCCCCTTTCTCCCCTCCCTAACCCACTCGTCCCCAAATAAACATTAAACTATTGATTGTGTCCATGGGTTATTTGTTTGTTCATTTCTTTTTTTCTTTGCTTTTTTCTTTTTTTCTTTGCTTTTGTATTTTATTTAGAGCACTTAGATCATTTATATTTAATTTATCATCTTGTTCTTTTTATTCCCATTTGTTCTAGCTATTGATAATTTAAAAAAGATTAAATTTTTATCTCCTCTGTTGTCTAATTAGCTGTGCTCTGCTTTCTGTTGATGGTTGCCCCAAGGTTTACTATATATGAGGGCTGTCCAGAAAGTATCCAGCCATGTAATATGAAAAATAGAGGTATTTCTGGCTGGATTTTTTGGGGACAGCCCTTGTATTTCTTTAATTTATCACAGTCTACCTTTAAATAACATTATTTATGTCATGTATAGAGTAAGAATCATATGTGACAACAGTATACTTTCATTTCTTACCTCCTGTCTTTTGTGTTATTGTTGCCACACATTTTACTTTTATGTATGTCAAAACTCCCACATTATGCTGTTCTTATTTTTGCTTTAGGGCAGTAGCCAATTATTTTCTTAAGTTAGGTTTATTGAGATATAATTTACATACAAGAAAATTTATTCTTTTAAGGTATACAGTTCTATAATTTTTTACAAATGTATTCATCATGGAACTACCACCACACTCATGGGATGTTTTCATCATCCCCCAAAGCTTCTCTCTGTTCCTTTTTATTAATCCCTCACTCACTCTCCATCCCTGATAACCAGTGATTAGATTTCTATTTTTATAAGCTTACCTCTTCTACAATATCACATAACTGGAATCATACAATACATAGTCTTTTGGGTCTGGCTTCTTTCAGTTAGCACAATATTTTTGAGATTCATCCATGTGGTTGCAGGTAACAGTAATTTGTTTCTTTTGCTGAGTAGTATTCCATTGTGTGGATGTACCATAACTGGTTTTTCCATCACTAGTTGATGGTGTCTGGGTTGTTTCCAGGTTTTGTGGTGATTGAGTATATCTGTTCTAAACATTTGCATACAGGTCTTTGTGTGGACACATGTTTTTACTTCTTGTTGGGTACATACCTAGGAATGGAATTACCATGTTGGATGAGAAATTAACATTTAACTTTATAAGAAACTACCAAAGAGTTTGCCAAAATGGTTGTACCATTTTTGTATTCCCATCAGCAATTTATGCGCTCTACTACTAGCAGTAGATAATGTCTTTTTTTTTTTTTTAATTTAGCAGTTCTAGGAGACTTACAGTAGTACCTCATTGAAATTTAAATTTGTATTTCCCTAATGACTAATGATTTTGAGAAGTTTTTCATGTGATTACTTGTCAAATATGATCTATTTGGAGCAATATCTTTTAAAATGTTTTGCCAATTTTTTATTAAATTGAAAAAGTTATATATATATAGAATATATATATATATATTCTAGATAGAAGTCCATTATCATTATATGATGTATGTTATACAGCTATAGCTACCAGACTGGGCTTGTCTTTTCATTTTCCTGTCTTTAAAAAATCAGAAGTTTTTAATTTTGTCATTTTTTTTCTAGCATATGCTTTTAACTCAAGGCCAGAAAGAGTTTCTTGTAGGTTTTCTTCTAGAAGTTTTACAATTTTGTGTTCTATGTTTAGGTTTATATTAGGCCCATTTAAGCTTTATTTTTATATATGGTATGAGGTAAGAGCTAAGGTTCAATTTATTTATTTATTTTTTGCATATGGAGTTCTCTAATTGTCTACAACTATCTTTTGAAGAAATTACAAATTCAGAAATTTTTCTGTTAGAGTTTGCAATATAGATATCATTTCTGGCATTATTCATTCCTTTGATAAATATGAATTTCCATCTAGAATTATTATTTTTTTCTACCTGAAGACATTCCTTTAACCTTTCTTGTGGAGTGGATCTGCTGCTCATGCTTCTCTTCCAATTTTTGTTGGTCTGAAAAAGTCTTTATTTTACCTTCATGTTAGTTAGAAAGATTTTTCTAACCTTGGCAGTTCCTTCCCCTCTCCCCTGATATTTTAAAGGTATTGCTCCATGATCTTTGAGCTTGCACAGTTTCTAATTAAGATTCTGCTATCGCCCTTATTTTTTTTATATGTGTTGTGTCATTTCCTTCTTTCTGACTGCTTTTAAGATGTTCTCTTTTCACTGTTTTGAAATAATTTGATTATGGTGTAATAAAGATTATTTGTCTTCTTTATGTGGTTTCTTTATGTTTCTTCTGCTTGCACTTTGTTGGATATTTTGGATCTATAGGTTTATAGTTTTCTTTCAAACTTGGAAAGCTTGGGCTGTATTCCTTACTTGCTCTTTCTCCTCTTTCTTGGAATTCCACTTACATGTATGCTAGACTACTTAATACTCTGTTCACTTTAAAATTTATTTTCTTTCTAAATACTTCAAGTTAAATCATTTATGTCCATTGCTATGTCTTCAACTATTAATCCAATCCAGTGTTTTTTTTTTAAAATTCATTTTTATTGTTAGACTTATTGGGGTGACATCTGTTAGCAAGGATTACATAGGTTTCAGGCATACAATTCTACAGTGCATTGTCAACTTGATGTATAATAAGTTCACCACCTAATGTGACTTCTCTTTCCATCACCTTATATTTAGCTTCCCCGCCTCCTCTTCCATCCCCTCTCCTTTCTCCCCTCCCTAACCCACTCATTCCCAAATAAACATTGAACTATTGATTGTGTCCATGGGTTATTTGTTTGTTCATTTCTTTTTTCTTTGCTTTCAGTTTTATATTCCGCATATGAGTGAAGTCATACAGTTCCTTGTTTTTTCTGTCTGGCTTATTTCACTAAGCATGATGATCTCCAGGTCCATCCATTTTGTTGCAAATGGCAATATTTCATCTTTTCTTACAGCTGAGTAATA
>PVJL010010461.1:0-49221 GCA_004026885.1 Lyroderma lyra | reverse complement strand
GATATATAACAAAAATTTGTATTTATTAAGATATTCATGGAACCACAAAGTAACGTAGCTTGGCCAATTAAGATTCTGAAACAAAGCAAAGTGATAGATGTGAGAAAGTGCATTCAGCTGTTAGAGAGTCTGTGTGGCAACAAGCAAGTGTTTGAATTTAATGAAATTAAGACAATGAGAAGACAGGAATAGTCAACTGCATATTCAACGTAACACTATTCACGCTGACTAGTACTGGGTTATTTGTTTATTAAACGAGACTGGATGCACACTATCCATAGTTAATCTCAAAATAATTATGCCGAGTCAAAGAAGCCAGACCTCCCTCACCAAAAATTACTACAGCAGACTCTCCGTTAGCCGGAATTCGGGGCGACCAGCACTCTCAAGCTCCCGGCACAATTCCTTTTGCCGGTGGCTTGAGATTTTGTCCCTTGCTGGAGAGTGCCAGTTGCTTGAGTTTCAGTTAACGGAGAATCTACTCACATTTACGTGGCATCTACCCATCCCCATGCATGCCAGCTAACGGACAGTCTACTGTATATACAGTATGATTCCACGTACACAACACAGAAAGGACAACCTTAATCCAGTGACAGAAGGCAGATTAGAGGTTGCTCTGGGAGCGGCGAGGGAAACAGAAGACACAAGGGTATGACAAAGGAAAAGAGGAAACTTTGGGGGCTGATGGGTATGTTAAAAAATAATAAAAAATAATAATAAAGAAGAGACTGCTACATTTCCCAGTTTGCAAAAGGTAAAGCAGATTCATGCTATCTTTTTGGACCTCCATTTCCTCATCTGCCAATAAAAACACTTGCTACCTTTCTGAAGCAGAAGGGAAGGCATTAAACAAACACCTGATGTAGTAACCCCCATTTTCCCCAGGTATCCTAAGGCAGCTGTACAAAGCATACGCTGAGAAATATTTCCCAAAGCCTCCGAGCATAAGAAAAACTGAAAATAAAGAAGAAATTTTATGAAATTCTATGAAATTATAAGATATTATGAAATTTTATGAACTTTTAAGAAATTTTATGAACGCGTATATACGCGTTCATATTTATGGACGCGTATATACATGTATGGATGCTTTGAAATCCTGCATAATCTGGGTGTCCTGTGACCCAGTAAGGTAATTCTTGGCTAAGGGAAATTGCCCTGTGTTGCAAAACACTTGAGACCACTGCTACATTGAAGTCATGGCTCAATGAAAGGTCAGCAAGGCCCCAGAGGGCAGAATTGAAAAAGAATACTTGTTGTTGAGGGATGTTTTAAAAACATGATTAAACACATAATCCAAAAAATAATAGTCCGATATTTCCAGAACCTGGACAGTGTTTAAAAACACATACCCTAGAAATAAAAAATAAATGTTAAAGAGAAGCAAAGAAGGAATGTTGTTAATAAAATGAGCTTTGGCGTCAAATAGACCTCAAATTCCTGCTATGCAATTTAGTAATCGTATAACCCTGAACAAGCACTCAACCTCTGTGCCTCAGTTTCTTCACCTATAAAACAAGGATACAAAATACCAGGCCTACTGCTATGTGGAACTATAGTGCTGGACACACGGCTCAGCAATAAAGTACAGGAAGTGGTAGCTTCAAACAAAAAGGAAATGGGCCAATGGAGTTGAACACATTAGATGCATATTCTCTAATTTGTACTAATACAATTTATACCAGCTGATAACTAAACAAGGGACATACCTTTTGTGTCTGTGCTGAAGTAACCCTTTCAACCATTTTAATTGCATTTTTGCAATTATAGGTGTCCTTTTTTAAAAAACTAGGATCGAATTCAGATTTCAGAGAAGCAGGTTTGCACTTCAACCTACTATCTAAGGTTTCATAACTAAGAACATTTAGACATTTTGAAAAAAATTAAACATTTTTTTTACGTCCTTGTAATTTTCATCTTTGAAATCTTTGAAAACGTTAATAGCAGCTGTGTTTAGCTGTTAAACTATACATTGCTTTTTTTACTACATCATATTTCCCATGTCCATCCAAAAATATGAAATCAGATTGAGATAAAAAAATCAGAACAATAGTTCAGGACTCTTGTCATTTTCTTTCATGTCTTTCTCATTACAGGGAGTTAAAACACATATAAGAGAGAACAAAAAATAGGCACTTTCATGCCTCTGGACTTTAACTCAAGCTGCAACTTCAATTCCCCATTTCCTTGCCCAAAGTGAACTTATTCATGCTTCTAAACGCCATTCAGATATCATCTTCTTTGTCACACCTTTTCCAACCTGACCCTAATCCCCCTACCCTGATAAAAGAATTAAACCTTCCTTTTTCTGCTCCCATAGCTCTCTAGTCCATGTGACTAAAATATATAAATCACCCATGCAAATAAATAAATACTATTTCATTTTAAAGATACATTACATGAGTGTTCCATAAATTTGGTAATTGCTATAGCAACTAGACCTCCCAAAACAGAATGGCAGTAACAAGATAGTTTATTTCTCACTTAACAGTCCCATTGGGTATTCTGGGTCAGTGGGCACTTCTCCTCTAGATGGTCATTCAAGGATTCAGGGGGACAACAGATCTGACACCTGCAACACCTGCCTTCCCAGGTGGGTCTAATATTAATATTTGGCATTTCAGCCCAGGGGAAGGCCTGGAGGAAAAGCACACAAAGGAGGAACTCTCTGGCATGACCCAGGCCACTTTTACTCACACTCCACTGGAGAGAAACCTGTGTCCACACCTGACTCCAAGATGGGACTGAGAACTCTAAAACCTGCCTTGGAACCCATATCTGTCCCAACTGTGATCTCACAGTGGTCTCAAGTATTTTGCAACAAGAAGGACACGGTACATTTTGGTAGACACACCACCACTCCCACCATGCTCCCGTGAGGGCAGTGACTGCCTCCTTTATCTACATATCATAATATCCAATAGAGTGCTTGATAAATTTCAGTCCTGTCACCACCACCACCAAGGCCATCCCCAATGCCCGCAATGCCAACACCAGCAATTTATGATCCCCGTCTGCTGATTTTTTTCCTCAGTACTTACTACTGCCTAACACATTATGTATTTGACTTATTATTTATTTTTATTCATTTTGGTTTTCCCCTCTAAGATATTAGCACTATGAGAGCAAGAATTTTGTCTATGTATTTCCTACTTTATCTTTTAGCACCTAGAAGACTATCTGGCATGTAATAGTTGCTCAATAAATATGTCAAATGAGGGACTAAATGTAGCAACCTACATTTTGAGAGCTGACAAGTCCAGTGCTCTGAGTACTTCTTCCTGTACTAACCTCTCTGGTTGCTTGTGCTCTTAATGCTTCAACAGATTTTAATCAATTCCTCAGTCTAAACTGATTAATTGAATTTGCAAGATCCTTTTTTCAAGGGCAAGTTACTGGGTATTTATTTAGCAACTATACATAAATAGGTCTGCTTGTAAAGATGCTAAGTGATGGGAAAGGACTTTTATAAAATAAAAAGCCACACAAAAAAGTTGTTGACAAAAAGTTCAGGTCGTTTTTTTCTAACTTTTTCGCTCAGGCTTTTCAGAACTTCCAAATAGTAAACTTGGTTGACTGTCCAGTTGGTACAAATTCAGAATGAACAATCACTCTGATATCAAAAAAGGTTGGCAACATCATTTTGACTCTTGATTTGGACTGACAGAACTTTTTTGGTCATGGAGAATTGGCTGACTTCCATTGTGCACTTTGATGCTTTGTTTCAGGGTCATATTGGTACACCCATGTTTCATCACCAGTGATAACAGGGCCCAAAACATCGTCTTGCCTCTCCAAAAGCTCTTGGCCAACTTCTACTCTCCTTAGCTTTTGTTCATCAGTGAGCTCCTTGGGGACTATTTTTGCATACACCTTTCTCATGCCAAGATTTTCAGTTAAGCTTTTCATTACTGTTTATCAATATTTACCTACCTGGTCTGCTATGCTTCTCACAGTCAGCTGATAATTTTGATGTACAATTCCACCAATTTTTGCAATGTTTTCATCAGTTCTGCTCGTTACTGGCTGCCCTGACCTCTCTTCATCAGTGACACTTTCTCTCACCTCAGAAAAACATTTAATCCATTTGTACACTGCCATTTTCTTCATGGCATTATCTCCATAAACTTGGACTAACGTGTCCCTGATTTCACTTCCACTCTTGCCAAGTGTAACAAGAAATTTAATGTTTCTTTGCTTCTCTAATTCAAGCTCCAACATTCTCATGACAGCACACAAAAACACAACAATGATAATGAATACCACTCAGCAAGACATCGCGACATGTTGGCATGAACACAGCTGTGAGACACCAAGGTTATGAAACATTACTGAGTTGTTTGTACAGTGCCACCAATGTAAGCACATGGTGGTAAGTCCAGGAACTTAATTGTCAGATATATAGTGTGTGTGTGTGTGTGTGTGTGTGTGTGTGTGTGTGTGTGTATAATGTACCATACACTATATAGACAGGGTGCCAAAAATATGTATACACAACGTGTATATAAATGATAAAATCTACTTCAAAACATTCTAGTGACAATCGACTGAGAACTCCACACTATACCAGATTCTCTATAGCATTATCATAGTAATTCTTCAAAAATACTCTAAGGTAGTATTTGATAGATGATGACACTCCTAAAGCTCAGACAGAAAAAGAACTTGCTAAAGGTCACCAAAGCCAGGACACAAATGTGAGTCTGACATTCTAAACCTGTGTTCCTTCAACCATGTAAACAGCAGGATTTCTTCTATTTTCTTATCCTGAAGTGTCAGGTTACTGTTATCTGATGTCAATATCCTTGGGGACTCAGACCAGGCTGTCAGTGCCAAAAAACCTTCCATCTTTCTGTTGGTCCTTAGGAGAACCTGGTCATTATTGGCTGTACCTGTCACAGTGGGATTTGTTAGATCTTGCACACCTGGGCATCCACTAAAGCCCCCATCACTTTTAACTTGGGGACCTCTGAATACATCCAAAACCAACTGGCAGGTTAGACATCCTAAAACAAAGCTCTGATTACATCATTTCTCTGCTTCATAGGTGAGGGGATTTCCAACTGCTTTCATCATTAAGTTCAGGTCCCAAACCTAGACTTTAAGAGGGCACATCTGGCCCCACCAGTGGTATCTAACACTCACTGGGCATTTTCCACGTGCCAGGCATTGTTCTAAGCATTTTATCTATTCGAAGGCAGGTAAACCTTATGATGATGTGACTGTTACTCTCATCCCATTTTCTAGATTGAGGAATGGAGGCACAGAAAGGTTAAATGATTTGCCCAAGGTCACACAGATGGTAGTGCTAGGATACTAACCCAGGGTACCCTGGCTATAGAATCCGTCATCAGCCATATTTCTTACTTTCTCACCCAGGAACTCCTTTGCCACCTAGTGATGGGGAGCCCATGGGCACTCTCAAACCTGCAATGCAGAAAGTAGGGATGGGGATTAAAGCCTTTGGGACCACGCTTGATACTGTATTTAAATGCTCCTTCCATCCTCTGGGGAGTTAGGAGATGCAATCCATAATGTCCTTGATGTCTCATGGGGTCAAGTGCTAGTGGTCCAAAGCCCTGGTGACCTCAATGGTGCACCTTGCATTGACTTCCCTCCTTCCCCATTTCCCTCCTCAGTCCCTCATTCCTAAATGTTACCTAAGATCATATCCCAAATAAACTACCTGCACACAAGTCTTTGTCTTGGGTTCTGCTTCTCATGGAACTCTGGTTAAGATGGTAAAGACCCCAGAATATAGAGCACTAAGCAAAGAACCCAGAAACCACTGTCAGAGAAAACCAGCTCTGTTAGCTCCTAATTCACTTCAAGTCTCTGAACCTTTGAGTCTCACTATTCATTAAATGGGTGAAATGATAGCTGTCCTGTCTACACTCTCCCCCAAAAGTGTTGTTGAAAAGACAAGTTTGGAAAAAATCTCTCAAATACCTAAAGTTATAAAAATGCAAAGTATCATTTAAGAATGCACCAAAGTTTAGCTTCTGTCTGAATTTGGCCCACATATTTCTTTTAGCTTCAGCTTGAATTTGGGTTCTGACTCTTGATATCATTTCCAGTAACCCTTAACTTGTTTGTGACCAGTGATTGCATGACTGCATACATAGAGGTCAACATCACATCTGATAATATCAGTAATTCCGACAAGGCAAGTCTTTTGAATTAATTTTTAATATCTGGTTAACATTTTCAAACACCTAAGTAATCATTCTAACTGTAACTTAAAAGTAAAAAAGAACTTACTGTGCTTTATGTGAGAGTTAATCAATATGTCAGTATAATTAATATTGAAGAGTAAATACTACAATATTCAATGTTTATTATAAAGCTGTTAATTTTTTTTCAAATTTTCAATTAATTATAAAGGGAAATAGATTGATATTTTATATGAGTCTTAAGAGAGAATCCTTTAGCTAGATAGCTTGGAAAAACCATATTTCTGAACCTCAAATTTTTCTAGCAGCTTAAGTAAAACTAGAACAGCTTTTAGTGCTGAGAAATCATTGTTGCTATCTTTTATTATTAAACTTTTAAAGTTTGACTACTAGAAATTTTAGTGATCAATGGGTAGCAATTAACTTTTAATAGTATTTTAAATTTGTCTCTCAGAAGTTCCCCTTCTGTGATGGTAATATTAATCCTTAAGCAGCTATTGATTTTAATATTTGGCCATTTGACATTTCTTCAAAATGAATTTTGTCAATGACTAGTATGTTTTTCTTAATGTCCTATTCTCTAGCAACATCAGGGGATACTAAGTTCCTTTAGGTAAAAGCTATTTATTCATTCACTCATCCATCCATTCATTCATTTATTCATATTCATATTCATGTAACAAATATTTATTGAATGTCTACTATGTGCCAGTAGACACTGTTTATCACCATACAAGGGCTGTCCAGAAGGTATCCAGCCATGTAATATGAAAAATAAAGGCATTTATGGCTGGACTTTTTCCAGACAGCCCTTGTATGCCCAGTTCCTGAAAGACTCCAATAGAGCTACTTAAAATTATTTTTGGGGAGTTCCCTGGTGGTGTAGTGGCTTAAAGCTTTGGCGCTGGCACTGTCAGCGCTGTGGCCTGGGTTCGATTCCCAGCCAGGGAGCTGCCCACATACCAAAAAGTACAAAAAAAAAAAAAATTTATTTTTAGCAACAGAACTGTTCTTCAAATAAAGTCTTGTTTAATGTAAGAAAAATGAAAGTAATACACTCATTTACTGAACCAGGCACTGAGAATACAGCAGTGAACATAACAGGCAAAGGTCTCTGCCTTCATGGAGATTATACTCTATCAGGGAGAAAGAGACAACAAAGAAATATACAAGTAAATATGTCATATATCAGATGGTAAGTGCTACAGAGGCACAGTAAAGAAGGTAAAGATTGCTGGAGCCAGAGTGATTACTAATTTTATACAGTGTGATCAGAAGATGACACACTGATAAGACAACCTTTGATCATCTTTGAGCAGAGATGTTGCCGTTTGGGTTTAGCAGAGTCATTACGGTTATTAGGGGAATTCAAACATTATTACAGAAATTAGACTTTACACAAATATGGGAGGGATGGGGAAAGTCAGGGTATGGTTTTGTACTTGGGGGAGGGTCCCTAATTAGTCCTCCTGAAGCATCAGTTTAGATGAACAAATTATATCTTTCAGGGACTCTGAGAAGCCAAAGATGCATAGCCATTGATGGGGACCATAAAAATGGTCATGGAAAGGTTGGAAAGCTGTTGCTTCTCTGTGGCTACTCCTTCTACAAGGTCATGGCCAAGGATCTGAGAGTGAAGGAGAGGGGAACGCAGGCTGAGACCCACCAGGTACTTATGATCTGTCCATCACTACAGTGCCCACAACAACTTTCTTAGCCGAAGGACCACTGCTCCACTTCAACCTTCCAAATCTCATTCATGTTCCTCTCCTGCTCCATCCCAATTCTAACCTGGATAGATATAGAAACAGGGGTTCTGGAAAATGTCAATCACCTCTAACCAAGTTGGCATAGTTCAATCCAGCAGAAAAGCGAAGGGAGTGAGCAGCTCCCCATGGGCTGTCTAGGAGAAGAGGCTTCCACACAGAGGGAGCAGTGAGTATACAAAGTCCTAGCGGTGGGATTACATTTGGCATAATAGTATTTAATGGCGAACTGCTAACACAATGTAAGCTTTTGTTGTTTGCAGAACTCTTTAAGATCTTGCAGATCTCTAAGTCATACTAGGTCACCTGTATTGGTAGATTGAAAACCATAGAGTAGCATATAGCACAGTGAGTACTCAATAAATGAAAAATAATCACAGTGCTTCGACTTTTGTCTTGGCTTGGTTTTCCCAGCCCAACATTCAAGCCCTCTTTTTATTTGAGGGTAATTCTCTACAGCATGGAATATTAGTAGGGTCCAGAGTTCTCCTCTCTATAGTGGCTGAAAAGCAGAAATCCTTCTCCCCAACCCCAGGAAGCCTAGACAAGGGCAAATGAAATAGACACAATCGTTCAGATAAATCCACCTAACTTTGAATCTCAAAGAAATAACCCAAAGCCATGGGAATGGTTTCATAAATTGTTCTCAGTGAAGATGGCAGCAAGAAGGGTCTAGTACCAGCACGTGTCTAGTGGCCTTGGTGGTGAACATGGGAATGGTAGTGGTGCCATTGAAGTATTTCAGTCTGTGCCCAGGGCATGATCTCAGCTACATTCCCTGTTGTCCTGCTTCCTTTGTTCTTATCAACATTCTGAACCTGGTTCTCCAGAATTTCTCATTAATTCTGTGTGTTACCTAATATCCCAATATATTAGGATGTTGAGATATTAGGAGGATGTTGCATTACAATTGCCAAACCGTTTGTCCCCTCATGCATTCCCCATGACTTCTTAAGGTAGGAGCTAAGCATGGAGGCCACAGGGGCATAGAATACCTCACATCACCCTGTATGGTCCTGGAGGTTGGCTGGTTAGTCAATGATGGGTAAGATTTCTCAAGGGAGGAACAACCTAAGACAGGCACAGTCACATAGGGGCCATCAGGAGAGAGCTTGGGCTCTACAGAGGTGAGGCACAGCTCCTCACCCTCTCTGAGGTTAATCCCTTACCCCCTGGCTGACTTGCTTCCCACTACAGCTTAACCTGAGATCTGATGGGATGATTTAACCATTCCCTCCTTGATCTGATGGAATGAGCTCAACCATTCCCTCCCCTAATGTACACCTTGCCTTGGGGATAGATATGTACTGTAAAGGCATAATACATGCTGGAACACAATGGGGACTTTCGGGAACAGCCCTAAGGTGTGATAATCTCAGATCTTGGAAAGAGGAAGGTTTTTACTTCCCCATACACACCTTACACACCTTGTATAATCACCAATAAAAGCTACGTGGTGACCGATTCGGGGCTTTTTTCAGTCCATGAGGCTGGAGTCCCTTGGCCCCGCTTGAAACTTATTTTTTGCTGCTGTATTTACTCACCTTGCGCTGCCCTTCTCGTTCATCCACCACCTGTGTCATGCGGGATGCAACAGGAGTTAACCAGACACAGCTCTGTTATTTGCAACTAAGTGTCCAGAAGTGAGTTATTGTCTAAAAAGCCTCAAAGAATGAGGGGTGGGAAATCTAGGAGGTGCAGGAATTTTGGATTGTCTATCTAATCTAGGGAGGCTAATTATTTCCAAGGATGGAAATTGAGGAATTCATGCCATACAGTACCAACAAATAACAACAACAACAATAATAATGCCTAAATTATTGCCTGAGGACACATTAAGGGCAAAGTGTGGAGGACTGTAACACAGGCCACAAAACATGTGGAATTCAAAGAACCAATGGCAGAGAGCAATAAACAGCTCAAAGAAAGGGACTAACAAACTCAAATCCCCGAAATTTCTACTCAAGGTATGGTCTAAAACCTGAGAAACTTCCATACCCAGGCAAGAAGAGTGCTTCTATTTACATTGGCAAAGCTGAGGCATAGAAACTAAATTCAACTCAATCCTTGAGTTGACAAAGTGAAATATAAAATGAACTCCCATCCTTACCACATCAGTTCTCTCTAGTGTAAAAGTTAGGGTACTGATCAAACAACAATATGTCCCCCCAAATGGCGAGGGACCACAGAGAATGCTTTCAAGGGTATCTTGAAGGTACAGCCCACATAGAGCCTTTGGCAGCAGAAGCAGCAGTTTATCTCTCATTCACAAAGGCTGTTCCTCCATTGCTGGAAGAATCTACTACTCCTGTGGTTGAGGAAGATGTCCTGCAAGAAGAAATCAGAGTAACTACCCTCCTTTTATCACTGTCATCAGACTTATAATTAGAATCAAATCCATGAATGCTTTACGGCATCGCTTCCCAAGTGGTAGTACATGTACCCATGGGAGTACGTGAGAAATAATCAGTAATGGCAAAAACAAAAATAAGTCAACTTAAAAACTGCAAAACGTTAGTTGTGGAACAATAAATGCTAAGTTTGAATCATCGTTAATGGAGACACTTCAGCATTAGATCACATTAACGAGTGACGATTGGTGAGGGCGTGGCTATGAACCCTTCCCCCAGACCGCTCTTCTACTGACCATTCCGCACAGTTTCAGAACAATCCATTTGCGACATTGCTAGAACTTCCCCAAACATATAAATACATCCATAGCCAGACTGTTTGATCAGTTTAGTTATTGACTGAGTAAAAGTAAGTGTGTTGTCTTATGATTCTTTTTGAGTGGCTTTTTTATTTAATGTTTAAATACTTGATCATCATTATCAATACTTAACTGTGTTACAAATATTGTAAAATTAAATCTATGCTTTGTACTTTCAGTGTAGTAATTTTTCTAACTTATTACCTCATTTCCACTATTTTACATTAAAATAGGCACTGAACAAAAGAGTCAGTATTTAAAAACAGCTGTTCTAAAAACAACGGGTACAATGTATAGAAGTGGGTTTAAAAGGGGTACACACGTGGAAAAAGTTGGGAAGCAGTGCTTTAGAGAATGAAAAGGAGGCAATTTCAAAGTTAAACCAGAGGTGAAAAGGCATAAAAAGTTGGAGAACAAGTGTAGGAATGGATTTTAAGAGTGCTTGAGCCCAAGGGAGAAGAACATAATAAATACATCTGGCTGAAATTCTCAATAGGGTATCATTCCAATAATTCTGAATTCAATGTCTAGCTTAAGTACATGGCAGTTGTTGATAGAAACATGAACATAGAAACAACATAAATAAAGAGAGTTGGAATTCCAGAAATCCTTTGGTATTAGTAAAAGAAGAAAACCAAAGTCCCTGAAGGACAAGAATGCTGGAGTGGATTGATCATGTGTAACAACTCACTCCCTACCCGTGATTGCCACGTTGATCTGAGCACACTCTCTTACTAAGAACGTAAGCTCTACGTTGTTGAAAGGGTGCCCGAATCACTGAAAAGTGCTTTGATGGCTTTTCTCTATGGGAGATGGATGCTGGTGGGAGAAGTACTAAGTAAAAAGAAGTCACTAATTTCACTGGGAAACTCCAGTGGGTACAAGGTCAATTAGAGGTGCTTCACCTGCAGTTGTTAACAAGGTGTAGTCATCATGATAGACAGCAATATTGTAGTGTCTGACTTGTAGGGACAGAGTGAAGAGAGCAATTGACCTTGGGGACCCTAGGCCCTACATAGACTGGTATGAAGAAAGGGGCAAGTGGGAAGGTCAGTAAAGAAACAGAAGATACATCCTCAGTCCTTACCAATTTGGACAACTCTGGGGCACCACTTATATATAGAATAGCATGTGATTGATTCTCTCAGAGCTACCCGATGTGGTAACCTTGCAGAACCATTAAACATCTAGGTTGGCTAATGTAGAAGATACAGGACATTTGGAACCATGCTACTCTGCTATAATAAAATTGCCAGTAACATCTAGACTAAGAGGTAGCACATTGTAGACCATCAGAATTGCTGGTTCTCTGGGAGAAAGCTATCTTCTTTTCATCAGAATGTGGAGAATCCATGAGAGGGGCTTTCAACCTTCACCTTACATGTGGGAAAAATGAAGACAGAGAGCAAAGTGGCCTCTCCAGGCTTACTTGGCCATCAAGAAGCAGAACCAGGTCTAAAGCCACCTCCCCAAGTTCCCCACCCAACAGCAAAAGCACCTGGAGTTCACCAAGTTCACGCTGAGGTGGAAGATGTGGGTTTTCTAGACAATGAGCCATGGCTAGAGGAGAATATTCATCCTGGGGAAGACAAGAGATTCAAAAAACAATCAAGAATTCACTACTGGCTATGAGTGATGCTCAGAATGTGATTTCTTCCCAACTCTGACATCATGTGGGAGCTTACTTTCAACTGAATGTTGTGTTTAGAGTCAGTGGGGGGCTAGTACCAAGGGAACATGACCAACAGATGCTCTTTCCTCTTTAGTTTCCAAGAAAGCAGGTGGCTGCAGCCAAGTCCCCAGGTGCCCATGTTCAGTCTAAAGTTCCCTGGGTTTGGGAACAGCCCCAATCCCACAGATTCATCATCTGGGTAGGGAGATGATTCAATCCAATGACATTGGCCATAACCATTTGAGAGTCTTTTATGATGTGGTCCAACTGTACATCAGGGACTTGGCCAAGAGTTAAAGAAATTTTTTTTAAGACTAACCCCATTTGCTTTCTAATGAGTAGAACATTTGAAACATTCTCTAAACCACCTGGGCCCTGGGATTGAATTTCATGATGTACTTTATAAAATACAAGTCTTAGAAATAACATGCCACTTTAGCAACCAAGGATGTGTTCAGATCCTGGAGTACCTGCACTCTCAGCATAGAAAGGAAAGTTAATGAGAAGGATGAGTTTGCAGGGGGCTCTCAGAATTTATATCTGAATGGAGAGATAAACTTAGCTAGGGTTTCTGCAAGGCTTAGAAGTTTGAAAGGAGTATGACAGCATACACTAAAGCCAATGGGTTTTGGTTGTTTTCTTGCTTATGGCTGGTGAAGCAGGAGAGGAGAGAGGACCAGTGTTGGCACCAATAGTCACAATCAACCCAGAGAGATAAAGGATATCTCTGCAACAAGTCACCTGTGAGGGATAAGCTTTACATCGTTGGGGACCCTAGGGTGTGGGGAGCCCTAGGGTAACAAAAAGTATGTCCCAAAAAGAATGTGTCCATCTTCTCTAGTCTCCTCTGCTGTGTCCACCTTCTCTAGTTTCCTCTGCTGCTTTGTTGCAGCTCCTCTCCTGCCCAATTCACACCCCACCCCTTCTATTACAAATACCTCTGTCCATGGGTAACCCATATAAAGCCAGAAGGTAACCTATAAAACCCTTATTAAGTCTCATGACTCTGTAAGATGCCACATCAAAGAAACATTAGTCTCACTCTAAAAGCTTTGAACAATAGTTACATGTTGATTTGTCAAAGGCACAATTTGCACAGAATTCCATCCAGAAATCCTTCTGAAAACGTGACCTGTAGCTATTTCCTCCTTCTCTTCAAAGTTTCATCCTTATGGAAAATACTGAAAGTCCATTTCTTTTTCCCCCTCTCTCTGCACCCAAACTCTTCTCTAGTTTACTGTTGGCTCAGTCCCCTATCACTCACACCCCTTTAGCTTGTCATTTTGAGAACTACCACAGGAAGCCCCATGGGAAATGTAGACTGGATCCCTGCTCTGCTTTTTCCCTCCTGAAAAGCTGCCATCTTTCATCCCTGCTTTATCTCTCTGCCTGCCTGTAAGCTCCGTGAGGTCAGGACTGTGTCTAACTGCTCTCCCTCTCCTCCATCATGGCCTGCACAGCATTTAGTGCATAGTAAAAGCACCATGAATGCTTATATACAGCCTATTTTGTGACATTAGTGGAAATTTTAGGTACCATTTCTCTTGGAACCAGAATGTGAGACCCAAATGTGTCAGATACATTAAGACAGGATCTGACACTTTGGGATGCAAAAGACAGGAAACTCCCCACTGACGTACTCACTGTTGGTAATACTGACACAGCTCTGTGTCCTGTGAGTGCAGGAATGCTCGTAAATTCTATTTCATGCAGTTAATGTAAGGGGCATTTATAATTGTGCATGCTGCCTTTTTGAGTATATTCCTAATAGGAGAGAACTTTCATTTTGATTAGGTGTCAAAAAGAACGAAATCTACCCCTTACTATTTTAAACACCTGATAATTATAAATATTTTCCACAGACTAGCTTCAGGTCCCATACATTTCAAATATTGCTTCTCCTCCCCTGTCCATATATTTCTGCTACCACCCAGTAACACATGTGTTCATGTTGGGATCCTGCCTATGGTGCTGGTAGAAACAGTCATGGATGACTTTCCTACACCAGGGTAGCTATCACAACTCAGCTACACGGAGAGAGGACAGTGACTCACATCAGCACATCTCACTAAACCCAAACCAAATGCATCCCCAACCCAACTTCCCTTCAACCAAATCCCAGCAATGCCTGCAGCCCTCCAACACCAGCCAGGACAGGGAGAAGTGTAACATGGTGGAAGCTAGAGCAAAGAGGCAGTGGCCTTGACTGATTTCAGTGGAATGCCTTACTTTTGAACGTGGTCCAGATTTCCATGACCACGCAAGCACATTGATGGAGGCCCTCGCGGAGCCTTGGAAGATAACGGGACAAGTGAGGTTCCCTAACGCTTAGGCATCATTAACTCCAGGCAAATCCATATTTTCTCGGCAGTTGTGAATACTCTTCTTAGCTTGACTTCCAGGAGAAAATTAGCTGCTCTGGTGCACTGCTTTTACAGGCCTAGCATTTATCTACAAAGATCTCTTATATGTTAAACCGCCGGGATTTATTAGGAGGTAGCAAGGCTCCTCCTCATGTGCTGGTAGATTCATGTTCTGGGCCTTTTTATAGGTGACTGAACCTTGTGATGACCCCCACTCAATCAATGGTCGATTCCCAAACGCCTCCCCACCATCATCTGCTCCAAGGGGATATGGTAATGAGGAATCTGGAAAAAAGACCGTGGCCTCAGGCACAGAAACAAAAGGTTTTTTAAAAAATGTTTTTTCAAAACATTTATTGATCCTCTACTATGTACCAGGTACTGTGTCATATGCTAAAAATAGAATAGATGAATGAACAGGAGTGAGTTCCTGCTCTGGTGAAGCTCACATGTTAGTGAGTAAAGAGGGGCCGCTGGGAGAGGGCAGAGGATAACTAAGTAGGCAAACAAGCATCCCCCAAGGGCATGAGTAAAAATAGTTTTCGATCATGAGAACTAAGGAGAAAAATAGATGGAAATTGGTGGAGGGGAGCTTGCCACATTACATAGAATAGTTGGAGAAGAGCTCTCTGAAGCGATGACATTTGAGATGAGACTGGAATTAAAAGAAGATGTCAGCCATAAATGTCTTTATTGACAATAAAGAAAACAGCAAGTGCAAAGGCCCTGAGGCAGGAATGAGCTTCATATAGTTAAAGCCCAGGAAGAAAGCCAGTGGGGCTAGAGTAAAGTAAGGAGGAGGAGTAGCAAATTAGTAGCAGTAGTAGCAGCAGTAGCTGTAATAGTAGTAGTAGTATGCCACAATATGGAATTACATACATTCTGGGTGCAATGAGGAGCCCCTGGGAGGGAGGGTTATGAGTGAGAGAGTGACATTGTCTGGTTTATGTCTGCACAGATCACTGTGGTTCACTGCAGGGCATCTCTTCATGATAGAGGAGCAAGAAGCAAAGCAGGAAGATGAGTCAGGTGATTATTTCAGTAACTCAGGAAGAGAGAATAATCTTTCATTTACCTTATTTATTGTTTGTTTTGAGAAGGAAGGAAATCAAACATTTTAAATGGGGGAATTGACTCTGTGAGGGAATGTGTATCATTCCTAAAAGATTTCAAACTGTATTTCCTATTGAAGAAAGGAAAGGCCTCGTCTCTCCTTCACCACACTCCCACTCTCCTTGTCCAGCTAAAGTCAGTTCTTTTGTGGCTATTCCACAGTCGTCCCCAATGTTGTCAGTGAGTGCTCATCCCCAGGACTTTCTAAATCTTTTAAATAAACGTTCCAAGTTGACAATGCACTGTAGAAGTGTATGCTTGAAACCTGTGTAATCCTTGCTAACAGATGTCACCCCAATAAGTCTAACAATAAAAATAAATTTATAAAAATAAAATAAACGTTCCTGACAGCCTGCTCTGTGCCTGTCGGGGGATGTGTGTGCTCCCTTTAGGACTACTAAGATGGCTTAGGAGAACATGCCAGTTAGAGAGACAGACACATATAAAACCGACGACACAAAGGGCTAAATGCTGAGCTGAGCTTTTACCTATCACTGTTGGAATCCAAGAAGAAGTAGGAGGTCAGGATGTGGGAATCAGACAGGGAGTTGGTGTTCATATGTGAAAGGACCACTGACTGGGGGTTCAGTGACAAGATCTGGCTCTGAGGAGGAGACAGCTAAAGTAGGAAGGACCCTGGGTCATCAGGACCCCAACCTTGGGCTGGGGGTAAAAGCTAGACACTGCCCTGGTTCAAGACAGGTATGGTGGGCACGACTACAGATTTTGGCGGAGGAGGCAAGACCAAGGCAGAGCCCCAGGCTTACGACTCAGGCCAACCATAGAAGAAGCTACTCAGAGCTGGGCTTGACTGTGACACAAGGGAGCCAGGAGCCCTTTAGCTCTAAAGGACCTGAGTTGGAGGGAAACAAAGGAGAACAAGAAATTGGCCTTCAGGTCTTCCCTGCCCGGTGCCCAGGCTTTCTTGTCAGCTTGCTAGATGTAGGGACTGAAAGTTGTCACCATCAATCAGAAGAACTAGAGTCAGATTCCTGATTACATTATCTGACAGCCTGGCTGACATCTCCCCTTGGCTGTCTAAGAAACATTCAGGTTTACCATGGTCAAAACAAAACTTCTGGTTTATAGTGATTTCACCCCTCAACTTGACCCTCCCTGGGACCTCCTCATTTCAGTAATTGGCACCATCATCCATGCACGTGCTCAGGCCAAAGTCCTGGGAATGACAGCTTAGACATCCGATGGTGACAGAGGAGATGGTGGGGAGTGGGTGGGTTTGGGATAAGTGTTGGTAGTCCATCTGGATATGGGGAATAAGCAACAAAGAGAAACCAAAGGTCACTCTTAGGATTTAAACTATTTTCAGTATTTCTCTATTTGCACTGTCAACTTAGGCCTTATATTTTCATTCAGGGAAGAAGGATAAAAAATAAAGGCCACCATCGGTTTTCAGACAAGTGGTGGTGGAGAGGCAGCCTGGCCCTCTAGAGAGAACATAGATTTTCTAGCAGATCTAGGTTGAATGCTTTCCTCCACCATAGCTGGGTGATCTTAGACAAATTATTTGTCCTGTCTAACCCTTGCCTTCCACAGCTATAAAAATGGGAAGACTAATTGCTACTGCACAAAGTTATTGTGAGATTTAAAATTTACTACTGTATATAAACCACTTAGGATTCGGTTTGATAAATGACAGGTAATTACCATGCAAAGGGAGAAAAAGCCTTCTTCTCCCATAAATATTCCCCATTATTAATAGTAATAATATTTACTCTAGGCTCAAGTCCGACTTCTCAGCCCTGACCCTGGGTCCTCTAGGAATGGAATTGCTGCTGAAGAGAGAGTATGGGCTGTGGAATTGCCTCTCAATCTCACTGAGATTCAGTTTCCTTGTTTGTGACATGACAGTTACAGGATTTTGATGAATGTTCAAAGAAATCATTTATGTTTAATATCTGTCATGCCCACGAAACTTAAACTTCCTGCAGGTAAGACCACATCCATGGAGTCGGCTTCTGCGACCCCAGATCCTGGCATGCCCCACCCCGGAAGCTGGAGTTCTGATACCTGCCACCAAATCGCAGTGGTTGCTCACTGCCTACCAATCATCTGCTACCAGACTGTCCCCACACCTAAATGCCGATCCATATATCCCATTGAATGCCCCACACTGGAGCACCTGGCATCATTCATTGGACAGAAAAGCGTGACACTAACAAATAAACAGGCTCCATCGTCTATGTAAATCTTCTATCTCCTTCTGCCTGGCCCCTGCCTGACATGAAGCCAGGCCTTAAAGAAGCAGCAGATCGTGTTGCAGCAGACCGGAGCCGAGCAAGGGCTTCAAAGCTCTGAAAGGGAAAGGCAAGCGCCTCAAGCCGAGCGAGGACACTTGAGGAAGTGAAGAGTAAGGCTGGAGGGAGTTTGGGTGCAAACTGCACAATTTCAATGCTAAGGAGCTTGCACTTCACTCTTCAGGAGTCACCAAAGCTTTTGAACAGGGAGAGGTAGGATTAGAAGCTCAGCCAAGAAGATGGATGATGTCTCTTGCAGCACAGCACGTACATGTTCATTCATGAGGGCAGAGCCAGAGGCGAGGAGACCGGTTAGAAGGCTTGTGCACAGTGCAGGCAAGCAGCCAGCTCACGGTCAAGGAGGTTACATGAAAAAGAGTCTCAGCAAATCCTGTATATCTTCTAGCATCCAGCCTAAGGGAACCCCTGGATGACCTTGAGTCAGAGAGGCAGACTGCAGTCCTGGCCATAATCTCTGTGACTTTGGCAATCCCCTTCACCTCTCTGGGCCTCCCTTCCCTTATCTACATAATGAGGGGCTTGGATCAAAGGGTCTTTCAACTCTGCATTTCCATCTGCTTTTCACAAATTCATTTTTACATTTGCAAGCACTTGTGAGAGACTGATAAGGCACTTTGATTGAAACCAGAGAGCCAAGGTGTCCAGAGAGAGACCCCACCAGGCTTCTCCAGATGTGGGCCATTACCATTTAGCACTAAGGACCGCCAAGCAGCTAAAACAGAACATTCAAGGAAATTACTTCGTAACTGGCCATTTCTCCTTGTAAGTTTAAATCAAAGCACAACGGGAATAAACTGTTCCCACAAGGAGATAATATTGTTTCTCCTGGCCTGGCAACACCACGGGTACAGTGCTTCTGCTGATCCTTCTCCAGTTCATCGATCTCAGAGGCCATAATATAGTTCCAGAGGTAGCCAGCCAGCTGTTAGGTAACTGCGTAGGACTGGAAAGATACTGTGGGAGCCTGATACCTCCCTCCTGCTGGGTCTCCTTGACTCTTTGCTGAAGCCTGCAGCTGGGAAGACAAAAGCAAAAGATAAACAAACTCAAACCAAGGGAGACAGGAAACATGTGAAATGCAGGACCCAGGCAGTGGATAAAGGCAGTGCCATGCAGTGAACTGAGAGGACCCGAGAGTCACCTCTGCCCTGTGCACAGGACCAGCTCTTCTACTGGGAGTTTTTCAGCTCTTTCATTCTGGGGTTTAACCTCCTCTGTGAGTCAGATGATTTCCAGCCCTTGGGTTTCCAGGGTGGAAAAAAACAAGTTTTGGAGTCTGGGAGCCTGTATGTCACATCAGGCTCTCCGTTGTTCACCAGCATATGAGGCCAGGCAGCTTATTTGGCCTCTTAGAGTCTGTTTTCTCAGCTGGAAAGCATGGAGAGTAGCATCTACTGTATTTCATCAAATCTAACACGTCATAAATTATAAGATTCACCATTGTTCTATGTACACTTACAAAAAACACTGGCAATTATACCACAATATAAGGCCAGCTTATCACATAGATTGCAAGATGCAACTTGACCTTAGAGATGCCAACGTGTGGAAGTGTGGCTTCTTACAATCCATGAAGCATGGCACTTGCAAGGTTGTTATGAGCTCTAGAAATGAGCATCTATGAGATGCTAGGGACAAATATATATTTATGATTATCACTATCATTGTCATCATAAAAACAATCACCTGAACCCTCTGCAATCTCCTGGGAATTGGGGTTTGACATTATCACGGTGCTGTATCTTCTTCAGCTCCTCTCCACCTCTCAGCTAATTCTTTAAAATACTTACCAAATATCTACCACCTGCCATCAGGATGTGTGCCTGGGAAGAATGCTAAGACCAGGATGACCACAGCTTGAACCTTCTTCCAAGGCTCCTGCCCCACCAACTGTTTGACGGAAGTCATGCCTCTGGGCTGGCTAGTGGAAGGCTGGCAGGGTAAAGACCACTGGACATCTGCCCATCCAAGTTCCTGCTGCTTTAACGGGTGTCCAGAAGATGCCCAGGCCCTCCAGTGATGTCTTTTAAGATTCATATGTTTTGCTTTTAATATCTTTCTAACCTTTTGTATTTCTAAAATTTTTATTTTCTTTTAAAAATATTTTTAATTATATAACCACATATAGATATTGTATATATTTTAACCTGTTAGTTTTGTTTGTAGCTTTTTAATTCTTTTGACTTTAAAACAATAACTTACATTTTAATTTTTCACCTCATAGGTTATGGCTTATAGTCATCATCCTTTACCTCTCTTTTTATAATTTTATTCATTGTTTTATCATCTTTTGTCTTTTTTCTAATCTCATTCAGACTATCTCATCATTATATTTTAACTCTTAGCCTTTCATTTTACAAGATTTTGAATTTTCTGTTTTTGTTTCTCATGAATGCCCTTTTTACTTAAAAATAAGATCATTGAAATGTAAAATTATCTCCTTTCCTACTTTATTTTTTTACCTATCTTATCCTTAAAATTTTTATTTTTAAAATGTGTGCTTACAATGACAAATAAGAACAATGATTTCTGGGTCATATAAAAAAGAGGAGCTCATCAAACAGGAAAGACATATACATACAATATAATTCCAACAGAAACAAGTAAAATTAATATAGTGTATTTGACCATGTATAATGTGCTCCTGTATATAAAGCACACCCATGTTTCTGGCCCAAACATTCAGGGAAACAAAAAATTCTTTCGTTTTAATTTTTTATTTCAATTTTTTTTATTTGTTTAATATATAGGTACTTGTTTTTTGTACTATAAAGAAATTTTAGCATTTATTTTTTAACATATGATGGCATAAGCAATTTTATGTAACAAATAATTACAAAACATAAGAACAGATACAAGGTACAAAAAAATTTTATGTATAAAATTTTTATATAAAAATTATTGTATTTAGAGTATTATTTTGCATATGGATATCATTATTGATTTCTAGAATTACATTTTTAACTCATAAGCATAAATAAAAGAATTAAAAACATTTATGTATATATGGAATTAGTACTACCCATGTATAATGCACATCCTTATTTTTCCCTCACGAATTTAGGCAAAATCTGCACATTATATGCGGCAAAATACAGTATGCTGTTAGGAGCCAAGACAATGATTACACATCACAGATGGTCATTGGATGCCTTAGAGATGCAGCTGGAGGGGAACCTGCAGGAAGACGTGGAGGGGAAAGACCTTAAATCTCTCTCTGCTATTAAGGAAGTTCACTCTCCTTGTTCCTCAAATCCTGTTGGAATACTCCAACACCTATAGGTTAGCCCTTCCCTGGATCACAGTTCTCTCTGCACAAACAACACACTTGACTTACTTGCAATCTCACTTATTCATCCACCTCACAATATTATTGGCTGTCTTCAGTGCTTTGAACAAATGTCTGGCATTCAGACAATGGAGTAAATAACAGATGTAAAGAAGATGTTGTGCCATGTTTTAACAGCTCATTTCCTTTTCCCTTTCCCTGATCGAGCATAAATTCTGTAAGGAAAGGGGCACCATATGAGATGGGCAGGGGAGTACAATGGAGGCACATCAGAGGGCAGCCTAACACTTTAAGGTGTGTGGGGGTGGGGGAGAGCTTGAGGAAAACTGTCTGGAGGAAGTTTCTTCTTAAGTTGGGATCTCCAGAATCTAGGTCAATGGAGTGGGCAAGAATAGGGAGAGTGCTCCAAGCTGAGATGATTACATGGGCAAAGGCTCACAAGTAAAGAGCTTGAAACACTGAATAAACTGATAAAGACTCATTCTGGAAGGTTCTCAGCATTTCTTACCACCAGCACTTTAAAATCTACTAAGTTTTGCCAACACACGCCTCATCTGTGGTTGGGCAGAGGGCAGAAGGTCTCACCTGAGAAGGAAGTCCTCTTTTGAGCCATGAGATTGCTGTGACCCTCCACATGGAAGGAGCACAGGGACAGGACTGAGCCAGGCTTGCTTCCTGTTAGCCTTGTGCTTCCAGGTTGCTTCATTAACCTTCCTGGTAGACTTTTAGGAGATGCTTCTTAATGTGTGGTTTCTCCCATAGCTTCTGGCATAATGGTCAAAGGAAAACTGGCTAGAGTTTTACAAACAGGGTAAACTGCTCCCCTGAATATAAAACATACACTAACTATAACACACCCACCCAAAGTGTTAGAACCCAAGGTATCCCTGGGCATAGAGCCTTCTAGAAAAGATTGTGGGGCCCAGAAGACTGTTCTTCTCCACTTCTTGCCCATGTTCTTCTACCTATGCTAAAACCTAAAGCACCCATTATATTAATAAGACAGAGAGATATAGACAATAAGTCACAAAAGAGATAAAATGGAATCATAAAAAATACTCAGTCCAAAAGAGGGCAGAAAATAAGGGAAAAAGATGAACAGATGGGAAAAATATAAAACAAAAAGCAAGCTAATAGACTTAAGCATATCAATAATCACATTAAATGTTAAGTGACCACATAAACATAAATGCAAAATTATAAACAAAATGCTAGCAAATTGAATTCAACAATATAAAAAAAGTCAACATATAATAGAATGTCCAAGCAAAGTTAATCTCAAAAACGCAAGGTGGTTTTAGCATTCAAAAATTCAGTCAATGTAATTCATTACATGAACAAACAAGCTAAAATATATATACACATATCAATGGATACAAAGAAAAATAAGCATTTGACAAAATCCAACATCCATTTTTGGTAAAAACTCCTGGCAAACTAGGAAAAAAGTGGAACTTCCTCAATCTGATGAAGGGCATCTCTAAAATTATACTTAATTTACTAAAAATTATACTTAATGATAAAAGACTGAATGATTTCCCTCCTAAAATCAGGAGCAAGACCATGATATCTACTCTTACTGCTTCTATTCAACATGGTACTGGAGGTTCTTGAAAGTGAAAAGAAGCAAGAAAATGAAATAGAGTGCTGTGTTGTAAGAGAGAAAATAAAACTGGCTTTGTTCACAGATAATACAACCATCTTTGTAGAAAATCTATATACTCTACAAAAATGCTATTTAGAACTACTGAGTTTATGTATTTTGAATATTCTTTTGAATATTCAAAAATCAATCACATTTCTATATTCTAGCAATAAACAACCAGAAATAGAAAATTTTTTTAAATGCAATTAACAATGGCATCAAAAATATGAAATGCAGATAAGTCTGACAAAATCTGTGAAAAACTTACACACTTAAAACTATGAAATATTGCAGAGGTTAAAGGCCTCAATAAATGGAGAGCTATACCCTGTTTAGGGTTCAAAAAACTCAATATTGTTGAGAAGTGAATTCTCCCCTTTTCTTTTATTGATTAAACACATCTTAACCAAAATTCTAGCAGGGTTGTTTTTGTTTGTTTGTTTTGTTTTTTTGCAGATAGTGATAGGCAGAGGATTTGAACATATACTTCACAAAAGAAAATACATGTAAGTCAAATAAGCACATGAGAAGATGCTCAATGTCATAGTCACAGGGAAATGCAAATTAAAACCCAATAAGATACTACTACACTTCGATCAGAGTGGCTAAAATTAGGCAAACTGACTATACCAAGTGTTAACAAAGATTTGAAAAACTAGAACGCTCATACATTGATGGGTAGGAATGTAAACTGCTATAATCACTCTGGAAAACAGTTTGGTTTCTTAAAATGCTAAACATACAACTACCCTGTGTTCCAACCATTCCACTCCTAGGTATTTTCCCAAGAAAAATTAAAGCCATACAAAGACATCTACATGAATGTTCCTAGCTATTTTCTTTTCAATAGCCAAATGCTAGGAAAAAAAACCAAATGTCTATTAACAAGCAGATTAATGGACATAAAAATTGTGATCTATCCAGAAAGTGGAATAGTACCAATGATAAAAAGAAATACACAACATGTATTTGTGTATTTGGTGAATCCCAAAATGATATGCTGGGTAAACTATGCCAGATTTTTTAAAACAGTACATGATATGATTGGCTTTATTTAAACTTCTTTTAAAAGTAAAAAAGTTATAGTGACAGAAAGCAGGTCAGTGATAGTCTACAATGGTGAGCAGTTTAGATGAGGAGGGCCAGCAGGAAGGGATTATAAAAGAATACAAGGAAGCTTGGTGGTGATGGGTAAGTCCCCATCTTGATGTTGAAATGGTTCAATGGGTATATGCTTATCTCAAAACTCATAAAGTTATACTCTTCAAATGCATGCTGTTTATTCTATGTCAGTTATACCTCAATTTAAAAGAGAGAGAGAGAGAGGGAGAGAAATCCTTCCATGTTTTCACTCATCACATTGTCATTTGAACTTTATTCTAAACCTTTACTGTGGCCCACATGCTTTGCTTATTCCGTCTCATGCCTACCTCTCTCACCTTACCCATAGTTCTCGCCTTTACGGCCCCAGTCACAATGGCCTCCCTTCTCTTCCCTCCAAGGCCTTTCACACACCAATGTCTTTCACTTGTTTTTTTTCTTCTTGGCCTGGCTCTTGGCTTCGGAGCTTAGCACCTTCACCACCCCTCAGAGGTCTCCTGGATACAATCTGGACCAAGGAGGTACCATTGCACACTGTTCCTCTCTTCTATACAGGCTTACTTTCTTCATAACATTTATCACCATCTGAAAGTAGCTTTTCTTACGTATTACCTACTCATTTCCCATCTCCCTCTCCTTCCTAAAAAGCAAATGCTTTATCCCCAGTGCCTAGAGCACCTGGCATCGAGTAGAAACTTAGTAAATATTTTTGAATGAATGACTGCATGCAGTACACTGCTGAAGTCTTAAAAATAAAAGCCACTCAAGTGTTCACTTTTAATTAAATATTAACATTCTATACTTGTAAGAGAGCTTGGTTTTAAAGCATTTACCTTCCTAATTCATACTCTCTATCCATTCATCTTTCTGACTTTTAGGAATGCTTACTTTGCTCTGTTTACAAGCCAAGATCAACTTTTTTGACACATATAAAGTCCAGGCTGCTTTCTAACTGGGTCCCAATAATGCCCCCCTATGATATTATAATTTATCAAAAACTCAACTTTAAAATAAAGAATGTAGAATAGATTTCTTGTCTAAAAATGCAGGGCACATGGAGGCAAAAGAAAGTCTTCTGGTTTGGGTGAAGCATTGGGGAAAAGGGAAGAAATGACATGTTTTATGTTGACCTACTATGTGCCAAGTAAACCACTGTGTGTGGCAAACATTGTTTCCTTCTGTAAAGGTGAGAAATGACTAAGTTTTCTGATGTCAAAGTCCATTTTCTTTCCACTAAGGGAAGTAGCTACAGGTAAAACTAGAATAGGAGAAAAAATTCTGTTATCAATCATGATAAGCTAAATTATATTATAATAGCCCAAAATCTCAGTGATCAAGCATAGAAACAAGTTTGTTTCTAGCTCATACAAAGTCCCTTGTCAGTCCAACTACCCATCTAGGGAGGATTTCCTCCATGTTTGTTCAATATTCAAGGATTCTTCAATTTTATGGCACCTCCATTGCAATGCATACTCCCCTGATCACAGGAGCAAGGAAGGAAGGACCACAGAGAATAGCTTCCCAACTCTTAAACTCTTCCATCCAGAAATTTCCTATGCCAATTCTACTCACATTTTTTTGACCGAATCAAATCTCATGGCCTAGGCTAAGGGTCTGGAAGAACAATCGCCCCATGTGCCTGGATAGAGAAATGCTAATGAGCAGCACAAAGGTCTTCCTCATGTTTTGATCATGGAAGACCTTGAGCCTCAACTAAAGAGAGCAGACTTACATGGTTAGCCAGTGTACAGCCATGGAAGGTTTTAAGCATTGAGTGGCATTATCAAGAATAAAGGCCTAAAACAGGCATCTGTTATCCCATGAGGCATGACTTCAACCTTTGAACACCTAGGTAAGTTAATGGTGTTTCTGCTTAGACATAGATTTGTATGTCTAAGCATTTACATTTAAGGTAAAAGGCAATAAAGATCCACCTCATCTTGAAGTAAATAAGAATACGTGTATATTTGTCCAACACTGCTGGTGGAACGTTTCTAATCACATCCCTACCTCTAGTCCGTTATTACTGCCCCACCCCCCCAGCCCTGCCAAAACATCTTCCGAACAGCTGGAAGTTCTACTTGCTGACTTTGCAAAAGCTCCTCTTAAATTCTTCTTTTCTTAGAAAGTGGCCCTGGCAAAGTGCTAAGAAGTTCACAGCAGATGGGATACATTTACACAGAGCCAGGGCCAAAGAATGCCCATCCCTCCGTGCGTGGCCACAGGCTGGGCAGAAGACATCATCGGAATGCTCTGCGTTTCACACCTGTCAGAAGTAACAAGTATGTGCCCGCTTTCTGGTGAAGGAGACTTCCCTGACTAAGAAAATATTTTTAAACAAATATACAGTTAGACTCTTTTACCACTGTTACGCCATTCCCTTCCCATACTCATGATCTTGAATAAGAGCCAAAAAGATGTTCTCTAGTCATGTGTCTTTGAAAGTTGGAGCTTGGATCTGTCCATTTCCCATTTAATTTATGAGAGAAATGTGTTCTGAGTACAATCGCATGCCAGATACAGTCATTTCTTTTTCCAGGTCCTTTCTCTGTGGAGCTGCAATGTTTGCTTTCACGTTCAGGCCTCTTCTATTTGGAAGATGTTACGTGCGGTTTGGGTGCCCTGGGAAGTGGGCTCTGAGATGGAAATTATCATGAAGTATCGATAAATCAAAGAACACCAAAATGAGCACGAAGGGCACACTCAATACCTACAACCATACAAAGAAAGGGAAACATGCAGGATGGGGCAGAAGGAAAGCCAGGCTGCAGTACAGGCTTCAGCTGACCCCATTGGGAGCTCAGAAGCTGGAGAGACCCTTGAGAATTTCCCACTTTACAGCAAAAGCAGTGGGGTTTCTGCATTGAGCACTCATCAGATGCAGGCAACCCCAGAAAGCAGGAGCAGGTTTGGGCGAGGATACTCTCCCAGCTAGGGCAATTTTCAGAGATGGCTGAAAGCCTTTCTAGCCACTAAGGAGAAAAGTCATTCATTGCTGAAATGGGATCGAAATAGCACATGACAACATCTGCTATATATTCATATTTTCTATCTACAGACAGAGTTCAGGTTAGGCAGCATGATGTCACAGTGTGGCCCATTGGACCAAATTAGCTCTAGACCTAGATCAGCCTCCAAAATATGTGAGACCTTTAGTAAAGCATAACTGGTAATTCAGGCAATCACAGGGGCTCTGCCTGCAGTCAGGCTCTTAGCATATCTGATCCTACCCTAAACTCCATAACTTAGTTCATGGCAAATTCCCAGTTGGCACAAGCCTGTAAACAGAAGCTGGATATAGATATGTCTCACTCCACCACTTACTTTGGTTTCATTCCTGAAAAGCTGATATTGGCTAAGAAAGAGGCCAGTGCTGTAGACCACCTTGTGGCTTCAAATCAAACCCATTCACCCACATGGAGGAGAGCAGGTATACCAGTCCCTTTTCCTTTGCTCCAGATCTTACTCTCATCCCCACTTCCAAGCATTGCCTGGCTTAGAGACTGCTTTGCTCTTGCTGGTCTCTGGGAAGACTTAAAGGGATGTGACTTTCCCAACTGGGCTCCTCATCCTCTCTGATCCCAGCTTTCCATCACCCTCAAACTTTTTGGCTCCTGGATGTTTCAGGTAACCTCTAGATATAAGCTAAGAGATGCTTGGTGTTGCCGGTTGAATTGTGTCCCCCAAAAAGGATATGTTGAAGTCATAACTGCCCGCAGTGCCTAGAACGTGAACTTACATGGAAACAGGGTCCTAACGAGAGAAAAGGGGAAAAAAAAGAGATAGGGTATTAATAGAGGCAATTAAGTTAAAATGAGGTCATTAGGGTATGGCTAATTTGGCATGACTGTTGTCTTTATAAAAAGGGGAAATTTGCACAGATACCCACAGAAAGAAAATGCCATGTAAACACGAAAGCAGAAATCAAATAAAGTATCTATAGACCAAGGAACACCAAAGATTGCCAACAAACCATCAGAAGGTAGGGGAGAGGCAAGGAATATAGGCTCCCTCACACAGAACATACTGATACCTTGATACCTGCTAGCCTCCAGAACCATAAGACAGTGAATTTCTGTTGATTAAAGCCACCCAGTTTCATACACTTTGTTACGACCGCCCTAGGAAACTAATACACCTGAGAACCTTACCTATTCATGATCATCGCTCTAGATATGCCTACCATAGACCTCCTTGAAACAAGGAGACTAAACCTTACATCAGGGCCACAGAGCCATCAAGTAAAAGAGATAACAACAGGACATTAGAAGCTCTCGTCCACAAACCAAAACCACGATGAAATATAGGCATGCCTCATTTTATTGTGCTCTTCACAGATGTTGCATTTTTTACAAATTGAAGTCAACGTCCTTCACGAGCAAAAAGATTCCACCTCGCTTCAATGCAGTGGTCTGAAACTAAATCCACACTGTCTCTGAGGTATGCCTGTAGCACTTCACACCCATTAGGATGACTGCTATCAAAAAGAAAGAAGTAAGTCTTGGTGAAGATGTGGAAGTTCTTCAAAAAACTAAAAATAGAATTACTATATGATCCAGTAATTCCACTTTTAGGTCAACTATCCAAGAGAATTAAAGCAGGATCTTGAAGACATATTTGCACACCTATGTTCATTGTAGCATTATTTACAGTAGCCAAGAGGTGGGAGCAACCCCAATGCCCCCCTACAGATGAATGGATTAAAATACTGTGGAATGTGCATACAGTGGGATATTAGTCAGCATTAAAAAGGAAAAAGGAAACCCCGTCACATGCTACAACATGGATGAACCTTGAGGACATTTTATTGCGTGAAATAAGTCAGTCACAAAAAAGACAAATATTATGTGGTTCTACTACGAGCCATCTAGAGGAGTCAAAATCATGGAAACTGGGGCTGGGAGGGAGGAAGGGGAGTTGTGCAATGGGTACATACAGTTTCCGTTTTCAAGGTGAAAAAGTGCTCGGGATCTGGTACACAATAATGCAAATATGGTAAACACTACTAAACTGGACACCTAGAAATCGAGCGAACATACTTCAGATCATGTGGCTTCTGAACCACAATTAAAAAGAAAAGAAGCTAGAGGTAGGTCATCTGGATCCTGGCCCAGCACACTTTTTTCCCCATAGCACTCACTGTCTGCAGCATTCCACACCGATGCTTTGTAGAAGGACAAGGGACAGACTGGTCATTCCACAAAAGCACTGCCCATGAACTGAAGCCAGTGAGTCAGGGAAGTGGGGCACGCACTGAGCGTCCATTCGGGGAACTCCAAAGTACCATGTTTTTGCTCCTGAGTGTATCATGAGCACCCATGTTTTTGGCACACACTTTCAGGGGAAAAAAAGGATTTCATTTTAATTTCTTTACTCCCATTTTTATTTGTTTATATTTAGGGATTTTGTATTATAAAGGAATTTTAGCACTTATTTTTTCCTGTACTATGTACCAGAAATTTTATGTAACAAATAATTATAAAACACAAGAACAGACACAAGGTAGAAGAATTTCATGTATAAAATTTTTTTATTAAAAAAACAATTATTGTATTCCAGGCTCTTGTTTTGCATATGGATATTGTTATTGATTTCTAGAGTTACACTTTTAACTCATAAGCATAAATGAAAGAATTAAAAACATTTATATAGATACAGAATTAGTACTACCCAGCAAAATATAGTATATATTGTATCACATGATGGTATCAGCGATGTTGTGAAGCAGCCATCATTTCTCCATCTTGTAGATGACAGAAGTGAAGCTTGGGGGCTTAGGGACCTGTTCTAAGGTCTGTGGCTGACTGGAGGCTGACAGGCCCTCCGCCCACTCCCTCGGCCTCCTGTCTTGGCTCCTGGAGATTTTAGGAGCTTTTCAGAAGTAACTGAAACTCTCTCTCTGCCACACTCACTCACTTGTGTGTTGGTCTGTTTTTCTTTCTTTCTTTCTTTCTTTTTCTCCTCCCCCTTTTTTTTTCTGGAAGGAAAAACTGATCATCTACTGAAAAATATTTTCCTTAGAGATCATTTAAGGTCCTTGGCAATTTGGATTGCCAAATATCGCAAAGGAGAAAGAAGTAAGACGTGGGACTGAGGGCAAAAAGAAAACATTCAACCAGTCCTAAAAGGCTTGGGAAAGGCTTCAGGCACGTCTCCCCCACCACCGCCCAGACGTGCACACAGCCTTTCAAGTTGGCAGCCCTGGGGGGCTGCACTCGGGTGGCCCAAGCCTACTCTGGCCAAGCTCAGGAACCCTCTCAAATCCTGCCCACTGAAAACAAACCAACTGCCCCCACCCCCAAGTCTTGGTGTGTTAGAATTTCTTTCCCTCTTGCCAAGACCTGATTTCCTGTTTCTAAGAAAAAAACCTTTTAAAATACCCCTTAAAAGGGGGAAAAAAGTCTCCTTAAGGCAGCTTAAACATCAAAGAGCTCTTAGAAAGTAGGGTTCTATTTGGCTAAGTGCTCACGAATCAGAAAAAAATTCTGATTAAATTTCTCCTTTTAAGTGCTAACGGTTTTTACTGGAGTTGGGCAAAAAGTTTATGGACACAACATAGATTGGGGGCGGGGGAGGGTTGTAAGAGCATTCACCTCATCCATTCTGCTCATTCCAGAGATGAGAAACCTGAGGCCCAGAGAAGAAAAGTGACCACCCTAAGACAGCAAGGAAGCATCGGAACCAAACCCAAGCCCAAGCTCTTAAATCCCAGTCTGGTGGTGTTTCCACCCATCTGCTAATTTTTCTTGAATTTGCAAGTTGCAAGATTTTTTTCAAAGTCAAAGGTAGTTTAGTTTGCAACATTCAGAAGGAAGCTACCAAGTGATTTCATTTTATAAAAAGTCATCATAGTCTAAAAAATTAGACATAAATATCCTTACTGAGCACTTATTATATATATGCTCATTTAATCACCACGATTCTGTGAAGTGTTTACAATACTCTCTCCATTAAAAAAAGAGAGAGAGAGAGAGAAAATAAAGAGGGAGAAGAGAGAGGAAAAAGATCAAATTCTGGTTTAAGCCTTGGTTCGATGTTTTGAGCGGCCCAAACATGCCAGGCTCTTTCTAGTACCCAATATCAGTTAATCCTCAAAGCACTCATTGGAAGTAGGTAGAATTATCATCTCTATCTCACAAATAAGAAAACCAGATCTTGGAACACGTGTCCGCTTTCCCCATGCCTCACCCCCGGGAAGTGGCAGAGCCAGGTCTGAAATCTGTGCTTGGACTTGAAAGCCCATGCGCTTGCTGTCACCCACTTCACAGGGTTGTTTTGAGGGTCAAATCAACGTATGGGTGTAAAACCTGTAAAGAACTTCACAAGTTCGAGGGATTACCATTTTTAAGTCTAAGTTGTTGTATTTTCCTACATTTCCACCCTGGCTTTGAGCAACAGATCTTAGAGCCAGGCAGTGACAAGGCGCCCAGGTCTCTCAGCTGAAAAACATTTTCCAAATAAAAGGTTTGATTGAGCACACTCTTGTTTTCCTTGGGCAGGTCCCAACCACCCAAATGTTTAATTGGGTTGGAAAGTTTTGATCCTGATGGCCATTGTTGCAAGCCAATGAGAAACATGAAGCCTTGCTCTACTGACCCTGCAGAGGTAAGAAGAGCCCAAAAAAGCCACCAAGAGCCATTATTATCCTGTGAGAAGTTATGATTTACAAACAGCAGCATTATTAGATCAAATGCTAATTTGTTCATTTGCTTGTTCAGTTGTGTATTCAAAGCTAACTTATTTGCATCTTTGGCAAAATGTACCCTGCTTTAGGCATCAGAATACAGAGAGGAATAGTGCTATGTGTTCCTCCAGGAGCCCAGAGTCCTGAGACTTCCCCCCTGAGTGTTCCCCTGCCTTCCTGGTCAGAATCTACCCTTCCCTCTTCTCCGCTCCACTGTAGTTTATGCCAGTGTTAGGGACTGAAACGTGCCCCATCCCCCATTTATATGTTTGAATGTGATTATGCTTGGAGATAGGATCTTTAAAGAGATCATTAAAGTCAAATGTGGTCATATGAGTAGGCCCTAATCCAATATTACTTGTGTCCTTATTAGAAGAAATTAAGATACAGACACACACAGAGGGAAGACCGTGTAAAAACACAGGGAGAAAGTCCTCCACAAGCCAAGGGAGGAGGCCTCAGCGGAAACAGCCCTGCCACACCTTGTGAGACAATTAATTTATGATATTTAAGACACGAACATGTGGTAGTTTGTATTGGGTGCCCTAGCCAACTAATAGAGCCAGCTAAAAGCATTGACTGTGACCTGCAGACTGTAAGCTATTGTTGTGTTTACTGAATTGAAGAAATAATGAAGTTTAAAAAACCATGGGCCAACCCTCAAGGAGTTGGCAGGTTTAAGAGGAGACGAATATTTTTTCCTTCACTGCCCTGTACTGGGTGCTGGTGACACTGGGCTGGTCACAAAGCTGTGGGACTTCTTCACAGAACACATAGCCTAGTGGGAGAGCCAAGCTTACAAACATCTCTGGTGCAGTAATTTAAGTACTGTGATGTGGGAATGCAGTGCCCGAGGGCACAAAGAAATCACCTAGCCCAGCTAGCAGGGTGACAGGGCCAGAGGATTCCTCCCAAAGATAAAACTCCCCAACTGTCAGGAAGTACCAACAGCTGTTACCCAGGCACACAGGCTGGGTGTGAGTGGCCCTGCTGTGGGCAGTCAGAGCGTGTGAAGCAGCAGGAGAGAGAAGGCTCAAGGCCAAAGCCGGGGACAGGTCACCGAGGGCCCACAGGCCGAGCAGTGTACTTGGATTATCACTCGGTAATTCAGTCACTGAAGGTTTTCAAGCAGGACTGTGCTCGTATTTCATCACTGTCTCTTCCTTCCAACATGACCTTTCAGGTAGGAGTGTCTGGTGATTTGATTGAAGTGACTAAACCTAAAGATGGTTTATAGACCCAGTTGCTGCAAAGAAATAACCACATTTCCCTTTCTCGTCTTCTCCACCTACCCAGACCTCCCTGTTTCTTCTTCCAAGCCCTTCTTCTGTGAAATCTGCCCAGATAGCTCAGACTCACAGTGACCTTTCTCTTAGTTATATCTCTCATTACTGATCACACCTAGGGTGTTTATTGAGAGGACCCTTAGGGTAATAGAAACTCTTCAAGTTAGGCAGAACTGGGAGTCAGTCCTGACGAATTCTGGGACCTTAGAGCAAGTCACTTCAGTTCTCTAAACCTCATCTTTAAACTGAAGGTAACGGTACTCACAAGTATCCATTCTATTTTTTCCTTTTATGATAGAATCCCCATCCCATTTTACCTGGGCACACATGCCACAAGCTAGAGGGTACACTTCCCAGCCTCATTTGCAGCCAGACATAGTCATGTGACTCAGTTCAGAGCAACGGGACCTGAGCAGAAGTGAAACATGCGACTTCCAAGTCACTCCTTAAAGACAGGCTCAGCTATTTGCTGTGGGGCCTCGTTCATTCTATCTGCACATTGGGAAATGGGAACAACTGGAGCAGTTATAAAGCCACACCACGCCGGTGACAGGATGACCTGCCAGCTGCATTCCTGGGAGAAGACCTCTGAACCTCTTATCTCTGCACTATTAAGAGAGGAATTATTACTCCACTCAATACCTGGGTCCCTTTGTTGGACCAGCTTCACCTGTACTCTATTCACGCACAGCCTTATTTTGGAGGTTGTAGAGAATATATTCAAGCCACATGACACATAATGGCTCTGTGATTAGTGTGTATGAATAGCTGTTATTTGGGTGGACTGATGGAATGTGGTGTCTCATGAGGTGTGGGTGGCAGAGGATGAGGGAAAACGCATCGGCCCCTGAGATGTCACACCTGAGAGTCTGGACGAATGGTGGGATTGATGGAAATGGTGGGCAGGTAAGGGAGGTGATTTGGGGACGGAAAATAAAGTCAGGCTTTAGCCTTGTTGAATTTGAGTACCAACAGCAAAGAGATGTCAACGGGCAATTTGAAATTCAAGCTGAAGCTGATTTCTAGAAACAAAGATTCTGGTGGGGTTGGGGGGAGTTGAAGCCGTGAGAGTGGGTGAGGGCCCCCAGGGAGAGAGCCACAGACAGCTACTGGGAGGGTAATGAGGAGGCACTCTGACTGGAGTAAAGGTTTCTTGGAATACAAGAGGAAGAAAGGACTAGAAGAACAGGCTACAGATGCCCAGCTGAGGAGTTTAAACCTTACTCTGTGGTCAGTGGGTGACCATGATGGTTTCTGAATGTGAAAGAAACTGATGAAGAAGCTACCTATTCTATCAGAGGGGGGACACAGAGGGGACCACTTTCTCTGGAAGACAAACCAGCCACCAGGCACAACCATTTCACTGGGATTTCAACAGGTTGTGTGTAAAACACAGGGAACAACTTTAATTAACATTCGGCCTCTGGGTGGTGGGTTTGGGGATCACAAAAGTTTTTCATATAAAAAATTAGATCAAATAACCATTTTAAGATTTGGCCACAATTTTAAATTTTTGAATGTGGAGTAACATCTTGAAGAAGAAGGAAAGAAAGACATCTCTCATTCACCCTTTTGGTCCTTCGGGTCATGAATACGCATTGAGTGTCCACTCTGTGCCTGTGTGCGCTGAGGGCTTCAGTTCCTCGGACAAGAGGCCCGAGGCAATAAACATCAGCGGAGTGGAGTGCCATGGGCACATCAAGCTGGGTGAGGGGTGATAACAATGAAGGTTCCCTCTGAAGTGAACCGAGAGCCCAGACAGAGGGCGATGAGGGAGCCACGCAGTTCTCACATTTTCAGGGGCAAAAGGAACGGCAAAGGCCCTGAGGTGACAGAAAGCATGGCGTATGTGATGGCCAAGAAGTCAAGGCAGCATTCTGTGAGGCAAGCGGAGTGCCTGGTGTGCAAAATCCAAGGAAGCACTCACTCTCAAGGCCACAGAGGGCTCACTTGCCCCCTCTTCCTAAGAAACTTGACATAAAGGTCTCAAGAAACCCTACTTGCCTGGAGGGGTTATTGAACCAGTGAGAGGAGGGTTTGGATCTACTTCCTGATAGGTTATAGAACCTTCGCTAGGAAGAACAAGCCTTATCTCCCAACATAGCCTGGCTGTACAATTCAAGCAAGCCTCTTCCCACTCTGGACTCAAATTTTCTTTACAACATCAAGCAAGGATTGGATTTGACAAACTCAAAACTCTCTCCCAGCCAGCCAGGTCCAAATTCTGTGATTCCGTGACCTCCAAACACACTTCTGTCTTCAAAGGGAGCAGGAGTGTCACATAAAGTTTATCAAAAGCTCAAAGACAACAGAACTTTTTCCTCCTCTTTCCCAAGTATTTCTAAGACACTTGGGAACTAGTTTCCAAGATCCATTTGGCACAAACTTGGCCAAATTCTGGAATCACTCCCTCTCCACAGGAAGAAGAGACTCTAGATTTGTGGTGACTCGGGTGTCACTAACAGGCTTGAAATCTGCCATCCTGATGAGTGTCCACAACTAACCTCCACTGACCAGAAGTACAGTGGACACCCATGGAAGGGGCCACTTCCAGAATCAGCCAAAAAAGAGGAATGTTCTGTTTTCATCAAAGAGGTGCCTTTACAACCAAGTTTTCCATCTCTGATCCTGAGCCATTATCCTCCTTCTCTTAGGTTTTGCACAAGCTAATTTTGTTCCATCTAGATTTCTAACATTGCCCAGGTGATTCAAATTTTTGAAGAATTCATATTTTGATATTAACCTCGATTTCTGCACCCAGTATCTGAGGCATAGCTATCTGCACCCCTACTTTACAAAATGAGAAAACTGAGGCTTTCAGAAAGAACTTGGAACAATCTCTGAGTGGGTGTCAGATCTGAAAAGCTGACAGTGAAACCCTGTAAATCTGATGCCATGAAATCTCATAACTGGGGGTTAATGACGTGAAATACCCTCACCTGTTACATCAGTGAGTCAAATCTCACTCTCACATTCGTGAGACATCCACCACTGGACACACATCAACTTCTTCCTCCTTCCATTCCCCCTCCAAAAAGCCATGCAAGTTAGCTCCAGCAAGGAGAACCCTAGGAGGGTCACCATGCCGCAGGGTCCGCACCAGCCCTACTCCAGCATGGGCCTGGACTCACGGAAGCACCCCTGACATATGAGGCCCTAAGGAAAATCTTAGCAGGGACCTAGAGTGGGCCTCCACCCTCTAAGGGTGGAGAGATGGGGACACTTAGATCCAGGACACCAGCTACTCTAATTTTCCATGCCTGACTCACAGTGCCCTGCCCAGAAAGGCCACTGCACCCTGGACTAACACAGTTCAGAATGCCAAGGTTTAGTTAAAGTGTTTGCATGTGCAAGATGAGCCAAAGAATGGAAACTCTGGCTCCTTCTGGAGGGAATGCCCATGAGAGTCGTGTTTTCCCTGAAAAAACTTGATAGCAAAAGTTTGGGAGGGGCAAGAACTGAGAGAGGAGGTATGGTAGTCTCTTGTGTGATACAAGGCACAGTTGTGTATATGCAGAGGAAGCCAGCAGGGGCTACCACCCAGAGGAAGGTAGGCCATGACAAGGGAAAGCAAGCTGCAAAATTTAACTTGATACATCATTTTGTTCTCACTTAGGGTTTTAGCAACCAAGGATTTGTTTTATAGAAAATGGGAAAGCACAAGGTCAGAGATTTGAGTCCTCCTGCAAACTACTTCAGAGAGTTCTAATCAAGCAAGAAAAAAAGAATTAACCTCAAGAAGAGCTAGGAAATTAAGAATGGATTCTAATTTGACCTGGAAAAATCTTCTCCTTGCCTTGGACTTCACAACACGCCTTCACATGCTACTCTTAGCTCTCAATCATCCCAACAGTCTTTCAAGAGATGCCTTATTATTTTCATTTTGCAGATGGGAAAACTGAGGCTCAAAGAAGTGAAGTTATTTACTTAAGGCATAGTTAGAATTCTATCTCGGGTCTTTCTGCACCTGGAATGTCTAGCCAGCATACCACCTGCCTCAAAACAATCCAATGACACAGGGATTTATTATTGCCCAGATTCAGAAAGGTTAGGTGATTTGACCCAGTTCGCACAGAAAGTAAACTCAGACATCAGGAGGTGACCCAGGTTTCTTAGCACCAGAATGAGGGCTCTTTCTACCACATCACACAGCCCTCGTCAACTCTCTGCTCTGATCTCTCTCTCCAAACTGCCAAAGCAGCATCTGGTATGTAGTAGGTGATAAGTAAATATTTGATGGATAAACAAGTTATTCTTTGAAGCGAAGTTTTATTGGGAAAGTAGATGATGGTCCTTACTGAGTAAGATAGTGATTCATTTCCCTGAAAGCTTACGTCTGAATTTGGAGAAAAGCTCTTGACTTAACTGTGAAATATATTAATATATCCAGTTAAGGTTGGGGACAACTGGAGAAAGAACCCACTGTCCCTCTCCAAAATGGGAATAAAACCATAAATAAGACTGTTGTGTTTTTCTTCTCCAGGACATCCAGGGAATAAAAATGGTACTTGACTACATTCCAACATTCAAGAGAACAGGACTCTAAGCATTCAAACTGTATTTTCCTCTCAATGTCTGTCTGTTGCGTTAAGGTACAGTGAAAATTGTAGAACAAGAAACTGCTAGGCTTGCCTTTAGGAAAAATTTACTCATACATCTATCTCATCTATTCTTTCAAGTACTCGGCAAAGTACTAACATCTAAAGGCTTGGGTAGGGGGCAGTGCCTAAAAGGGTGGTACTGTCATGTGCAGGCAGTTGTCCAGACAGGACCTCAGTGAATCCTCACAGTGCTCCTACAAAGGAGGGATGCCCATTTTACAGGGGAGAAAACGGGATCAAAGAACCTCTGGAATTAGCTCATTTCCCCATGATTAGTAAGTTGCAGAGCCAGGGTGAGAACCCAAGGCTTCCTGAACTCAGAGCCTGTGTTCTTTTCCATATTATGCTATGATTAAAGCCTACTAAAGATGAGCATTATCACAGGGGAAACTGCGCTACAAAGAGGTTCACTGGCTTTATTTCATGAGAAGTGAGGATCAAATGAGATAGAGAGAGCAGGGGTAAGAATCCCCATTTTAGAGATGAGGAAACTGAGGTTTAGTGTTTAAAGTGATGCATGCATATAATATATACTGTATAAAAATCCTATTTCATAGAAGAGGAAATCAAAGTTCAGAGACAATCAAATTACATATATATTTACATGTATGAATATTGTGCTCCTACTAAGTGCAGGTTCTGTGCTGACATTGATAACTCTTCAGACCTCAGTTTCCTCTTTAGTAAAATGGGGTGAGGGGCTAAACCAAGTGATCATTCAGAAATGGTTGCATTCAAAATTTGAATCCAAGCCTTTGTGATTTTAAAACACATTAAACTTGGTGACCAGGATTACAGAGCCTTTGACTGACTTCCTTCTTCTACTTGATATTATAAAACATGCAGCCCCTAAAAACATTAGTAGAGCATTTTACCAATTGTTAACCAGGGTCAGTACTTGGGCAAATACTTCACTGCATCTGTGTAGAAAGTCTTCAACTCTGATATTTATATGAATAATTCACTTATGAAGCCAAAATCTATACTCTAGCAGTATAGGAAAGCTGACTGAATAAATCTTGCCTGGTGTTGCCCGTGAAATGGGGGAGGGAAACAACTGGTCATTAACTTCCTCCAAGAGAATGGACAAAGAGGCTCTTCAATCAGTGCTCTACGCCAAGTGCTTAAAATTAAAATGATCTTTGTCTCTTGGGGTGCAATAACACTGTAGAAGACATAGTCAGAAACCCTCGGCTGATCTCTGCAGGGAGATTCCTTTCCAGCCAAGGTTGTTGAGCACCAACCACATGCTTAGGAAAGGTCAGCAAAATGCCAGAGCAGCAGAGGGACCACCCGAGGGGACCAGGCACAGAAGAGGAGCTGGGTTTCAGAACCTTCAAGACAGCCCGGGCAGGAACTCTGACCTGAGCAAGAGCTTGAGTTGGGAAACTGAGCCTGGAGGAGGCTAGGGCCACATTGGGAAAGATCATGCATGTCTGGGACAGACATTTGGACTTAACTCACTAGACAATGCTGAAGGTTTTAGAATCAAAGAAGCTTGAGAACAGTTTTAGGAAAGCCAGGTATTTATTCATTCATCAAACATCTATTGAGCACGTTGCCAGGCACCGCGTCCATCATTGCTGCTCTCCTGGAGACTGGCATGGCTCCCGGCAGGGACAGGGGGAGTGCCATGGGTGGAGCTTGAGCTGAGGCTGTGAGAACCAGCACAGTACAGTCCCCAAAGGGGAGTACAGTAGTCAGTACTCTGTGTCTGATACTAAAAGGAGGAAGGGAAGGGAGAGAGGTGAGTGATGTCACTGAACAAGTAGGCAAGATCCATATCATGAAGAATCTTGGATCCCCTGTGAGGGGTGTAGATTTTGTCCTGTGCCCAACAAGGATCTATTAAAAAAAAAAATCTTAGGTAGGATGTGACATCCCAATACCATACTTCTGTGAAGAAGGCAAGGGGCAGCCAGACCGGGAGGGAGAGACCATCGAGTGGCCACAGTGGGGAAGTGTCTACTGCAAAGCCCAGATGAGAAATAGGTTTGAGCCAGAGCAGAGGCTGTGGGATTAGAAACAAGGAAACTGACAGGAGAGAGATTTAGGAAGAAGATGCTACAGGTTGGCCTTCCTGAGCCTAGAGAGATGGATAGAGTTTTCTGCTGGACCAGTTAGGGAAGCAAATTCCAAGGAAAGAGGTACCTGGTGAGTGTCATAGATAAGGAAAGGAGCTGAGGGCCTCAGAGGCACCCCGACGACTGGAGGAAGACGGTCATCTAGGAGGGGTACCCCTACAGAAGCCAAGGGAGGAGCACAGCTCAGCTAGCACGGCTGGCAGCAGAGCCCAGGGCGGAGGTCAGGGCGGAGGAGGCCCCGTGCCCATGCAGGTGTCCATCATTAGGAGAGAGGTCATGACGACGCTTGTACTCCTTCAGTGGAGGGTAAGACAGTCGGATGACAGCCTGATGGCAGTGAACATTAGTGAAAATGTGGAGGTCAATGGGGGCCACCAGGTAGCAAGAAGCCTGGCCACGAGTAGACAAAAAGCCGTGTATGACCCGGGTGGGTCAGCGTGGTGTGGCATGGGCAGGGGAGGGGAGGGAGTGAAGCACACGCAGGCTGAGCAGAGCAGATCAAACGGTGGTCGGAGCAGAGAGCAGAGGCAGAAGAGGTTGAAGATGTTGAAAAAGGAGGATTTCTTAGAAAAAGGAATTTGTGTTTTAATTTTTAAAAAAAAATGAGACTCTTTTTGGTAAGCCCAGTATTGCCACTTACTATCTGGGTGACCATGGTAGCCAGCCTCCAAGATGACCACCAATTGGTGTGAGCAATACAACAGGGGAGAAGTAATGATATGTCAATTTTGAGATTAGGTTATAAAAGAACTCTCTCTCCCTCCCTCTCTCTCTCTCCCTCCCCCTCCCTCCCTCCCTCACCACTTGTTCTGGGGGAGGTCGCTTGTCATGTCATGAGCAGCTCTATAGTGATACCCACACAGCAGGAACCAAACCCACCTGCAGCAGCCCTGTGAGTAAGCATGAGCTTGTCTACCTACAGCCTGGCCCCGGATAACCCTGCCCCACCTGACAGCTGAACTGCAGCCTCACAAGGACCCCGATCCAGAACCACCCAGCTGAGCCCTTCCCAGCCTCCTCACCCTCAGAAACTGGGTGAGATGACACGTGCATGCTCTTTTACATCTTCAGGTACATCTTGGGGTAATTTGTCATACAGCTATAGATGACAAGTCCAGTGATCTTCCTGGCATGGTTGACATAGGGTAAAATGAAATAAAAAATGGCATGGCATAGGGGTTCATGAAAATAAAGAGGAGAGAGAACGGGACCAATTGGACTCAGGGGTTCAGGCAGGATGAGCTGCCACCCCCTTATGACCAAGAAGGTGAAGAGCAGAAGTGGCAGGTCCTAGCATGTGCTGAGTGCTGCCCAGGCCCGCCCTGGCGAGGCCCTGACACAGAGCATCTCACCGAAGCCCCAGGATCTTCCCCGCAGAATTGTCACATTACACAGTTTTTACATTACAAGACTGGCAGAGGTTTGTTTAGTAATTTGAAGCAGAAGCAGAGCTGAGAGGGGAGAAGAGAGGAGAAACCACAGCACGGGGCGGGGGTGGGGGCGGGGAGGCTTGCTAGGGGCACAGAATGGGGCAGGGGGGCCCTTAAGGAGAGGCTTGGAGGAGCTGGGGTGGGTATGAGGGAGGTGAACGCAAACCAGACAGCCCGCCCCCAGGAGGCCTCGCCTCCCTCGGGCAGCCAGCTCCCTGAGCACTGGAGACTTCCCACCTGTCTCTAATTGAGAGTCTGGCTCACTTTTTATCCTTTTAAAGTAAAAACTCAGGGTTGTTCCCAGGCCATCTGCGTTTACCGGAAAGGGCCATTTTTCTACCCCGCTGACGGCCAGGAAAGGCGCCCCAAGAAGCAGCCGAGCGTGCCTCCGGCTGAGTCGCCTCCCTGCCCGCAGGCCCGGCCTGTCTCCACGCGAGTCCTCCTGGCCGTGATCAATGTGCCCCATCGGGTGCCCTGCAGAAGGCAGACAGCGTGTCACGGTGCGTTTCACGGACGCCTAGAAATTCTCGGACGGTGGCAGAGTGTGACTGTCTTCCTTTATAAGTGAAAACGATGTCCCCAAGACTAACTAGACCCATCAGTGCTTGTCTTCTACAGACATCAGCCAACCCCGTAAGGAATTAACGAACACATTAATAACAGTTGGGGTTTTTTTAAACCAACTGGTAAGTTATTGCCTCACTTCCAAATTGTTTTTAACTGTCAACGTTATGGAAGTACAAAAAGGTGTGTGTGGCTTAGGCATCTCAGTAAACAAAACAAATAAACCTAAGAATTTTTTTTTTGATAAAAATATAGCAGAATTCGTTTATCGGTAACGTTTTCCTCTCTGGGAATCATTCTTTCTCTTGGCGATAACCGCAGCGCACACGCGTGTCTCTGCAGTCTGTGGGACAACAGGTGAAGCTTCACACCCACGGTGTTCAGCCACAGGGCCAGGTCCTCACTCCTTCGCAGAGGGGGGACTAGGACACTGGGAAGCAGGACGGACAGACGTGGGTCTGGAATTAGGCCCGGGCTTCAGTCTGGCCTATCTCCATGCTGGCCTGGGTGAGTCTCTCAGGCTCTCTGGACCTCAGTGTCCCCCTCTGTATAATGGGACTGATAATACTACCAACTCCAACAAGTTAAAATTCTTCTCGTAGTACTTAGAGCGTAATAATCCGTCAGTGAGCAAATGACATCTGTTTGTGCGTTGTTTCTGTTGTTGTTGTCATCTACACTGTAAGCCTGTGAGGATTAGAGACGATGTTTATAAAACTGAACACAGTGCCCAGAACACTTTAAGGTGTTCATTCTGAAGGTATAAAACTGTGTTTGTGAGTCAGGAGTTTCTAATTCCTTAATAATTCATCTTTCCTCTGTATCCCTGGGCATGGGATCAAGGAAACACATCTCTTTAGCTTTGAGAGTAAGTAGTTTTAATTTGTATTGTTTAAAAATAACAGAAAAGGGAAGGAAGGAAACAGTTTACTGTCTGCCCTAAAATGATGTCTGGCTGTACCCGTGGTTTTGAAGATTCACATTTTCCCATATCAGCCCTGGGTGAAGCAGAGAACATGAATCTTAACATTTCAGTGCCTCCCCACCACCCCAGCCCCGTCCCCTAAAGGATAAATCCACCTTCTTATTCTGATTCAAGCTCTCGCTGAGTGGCCCCTGCCTCCTTTCCAGCCACAGTCACTCCGGGGAATGACCCCCCAACACATACACACGCACTGCTCCCACCTTCCCACACAGCCACACCTTTGCCCAGCCTTGGCCTCTGCCTGAAATGCCTTCCCTTCTTCACCCGGTGAAAATCTCCACTCCCCCACTCTTCAAGCTCTGATGGGACGCCTGCCTTTCCTGTCACACAAGCCGATGGGGATGTCTTTGAGGACAAGGGCAGCATAGGTCTGGCACTCTGTGTGCTTGTTGAGCTCATCAGGGGAATGAAGCAATCCACTGAGTTCTTTGCTGTCAGAGCAGCCTCGGCGGCCGCCTCCCAACCTCCAGGCCTGCTGCGCTGAGGCCACGCCTGCCCAGGAGAAGGCGGTGGACACAGCACGTATGTGACACTCTGTGCTGCTTTGCTCATCTCCCAGATGTCAGGATGATGGAAAAAGTGGATCTCACCCTGGTAATCACAAATCATCCAAGCCGGGCGTTGCTCTGGTCTTTCTTTAAGAAGATTACTAAAAAGGAGGAACCCTCCAATTAAAGCCATGTGGGGAGAGCACCGTGCATTGCAATACAGGTCATTTCAGAGGAGAAGAAGCGCTCTTGTAATGGACCTGACTTTGGTCCGCAGCCTGTCTCCAGGTCCTAGAAAGGCTGCCACAGTGCGGAGGAAGGTGACTGTAGTCACAAGTGTCAGGCAGGTGACATGCATTGACAGTGAGAGGAGGCCAGACAGTAAAGGACCAAGGAGAAGCCACCCCTGGGATACCTTCCTCCGCTCCTGGCAGACCTGGTGCCAGCCGTCTCACTTGCAAATTGGTGGCCTTCCACACCCAGGGTCAGTCTCTATTTTCTGTTTAATAAACATTGAGTTAACTTAAAAAATAAAGAAAGAAAACAAACTAACCAACAAACAAACCCTCAGCGGTGTTGGAGGCATGAATGAACAAATGATGTTAGCCCCCGGCCCACCTAAGTTATACAAACATTAACCACCCCCCCTTTCACTGCCAGGAAAAGTCGAGTCCAATAAATGTTCATTAAGCACTGGCCCTGCCTGTGCTCAGCTCTGCGGCGAATACCAAAGAGGACAGCATAGCACAGGCCCCCTCCTCCGGGCTTTCGGACGGCCTGGGCCCAACCCGAGGGTGGATGCGCTAAGGGGACCGCGTGCAGAGGCTCCGGCAGGCCGCCTTGAGTGAGAGGAGGCTCTGGGTCATCCAGCTGGGAAAGGAAGGAAGCGAGCAAAGAAGCCTTTCCAGAGGGGGCTGAGTGCCCGTGCTCACGTGGAAGATGGTGTTAAAACAATGGTGGGGTGCCCTGAGGTTCGAGGAGACCAAGGGAGGCAGGATTGCCCAGGCCCTGTTACGCACGAAAAAATCAAAGAGGATAACGAACAGCCAGCCGGACTTGGACTCGGAACCTGCACGGGGAGTTTCCTGGAGGTTTTCGTGGAGATCTTAAGTGCAGATTCAGTCTTGGGATCATGCCACCAGCCCGCCAGCTGTGTGGACAGGAGACCAGGGGTGAAGTATTTGAGCACAGCCTGAAGGAGAGGGGAAAAGGCTGCATCGCTCTGTGCGGGTTGGGCCTGGCTTTCCTCCTGCACAGCAGAGAGCCCCGCGTCTTTCGAATGCACCGTGATCCCCCCAATCGTGTTCATGCATTTATCTCACTGTCTTGGGAACTGACCAATGATTAAACGGCTCTGCTACAATGTGGGAGAGGAGGGGGAGGAGGAAGAAGAGGAAGGGAAGGGAAGAGAGGGCTCCCTGCTGAGCCCCCTCCACGAGGCTACAGTGGGTGCACATGTCTTAGTCTTCTGTGGCCCTGTGCCTTTGCACGCACTGCGCCCGCTGCTGGAATTCCCTTCCCCTCTGTTTTGCTGACACCTACTCATCCTTCGAGACTCAGACCGGGATCACCTCCCCAGAATGGCCTCCCCGGGTGCCTTGTCTAAGTCAGCTGCTCCCCCACAGACAAGCACAGGGCACCCCACGCCCAAGCACAGCACTTCCCCCATTGCATTGTCATTGTCTGTTTGCTTATCCGAGACCTCAAACGTCAGTGAGATCCTTAAGAGCAGGGAACCCGCCCTCCTTTCCTTTTAAAATCCCACACAGGGGCTCTTGCACGTTGGTTCTTCAGAGGATGGATGTGGAAAGTGGCGAGAAGGGCAGAGTGGCTTCCATCACGGGGAAGTGCTCTTCTAGGCAGTATAGTGAAGTGCCTGTCTCTTACAGTGGGCAAATAGCCTGTGTATCTAGCGAAAGAGAAACCTCAGTGGAGTTTTTCAGCAATGCTAACCTCAGCCAAGACTCAAACCTAAAAGCTTCTAGGAAAGGCAAGGTCTGAAGTTAGGGACCCACAAAACAGCTTACGTGTTTACCATTCTCGCTCTGTCTCTCTCTCTGGCTCTCTCTCTCTCTCTCTCTCACACACACACACACACACACACACACACACACAGGCATCTGCACTTACCCAGGTGGCCCCAGATAATGATAATTCCTTTTTTTTTTGTTATCATTTTAACCCTTAGCTCATACCTCCTCGGATATGACTTCATTCAAGTAGCACAATAGTCCTGCTCTGAGCAAGGCAGGTCTTACCCTTTGCTCCCTACATGGGCCAGTTTGATAAGGTAGAAAGACCCTTAAACAGAAGTCAGGAGACTGTGTTTATATCTGGAATCTACTGATATTTGCTATAGAATGAATGGTGTGTCCCCCCAAACTCATATGTTGAAACCTAATCTGCCATGTGATGGTATTTGGAGGTGGGGATCTTTAGGAGGTGATTAGGTCATGAGGACAGAGCCCTTGGGAATATGATTAGTGCTCTCAATAAAGAGACCCCAGAGAGGCCCCTGTCCCTCTCTGCCATGTGAGGACACAGCTAGCAGGGAGCCATCTATGAACCAGACACTGAGCTCTAACCAGACACGTAATCTGATGCCTCCTTGATCTTGGACTTCACAGCCTCTAGAATAGAAGATAGAAATTGATGTTTATAAGCCACCCAGTCTGTGGTATTTTGTTACAGTAGCCCAAATGGACCTAGACAAGATTCAAGGTTGAGTACCTTGAAAAAATTACCTAACCTTGAAGGCCAAAGCAGGAGTTTCTGGAAGCTTGCTCCTCCTGGAAGGCCTTTGTCTCCCAGACCGTAAGCTCCCTCTCCTGCCGTCTTCACTAGGTAACTCAGAAACTAGCCCCGTGCCCGGTACGTGGTCAGTGTCAGACGAGGGAACAAAAAGTGAAAGTTCTCTGAATTTCAAGTTGCTGCACGTAGCCGTGTCAGAGGCCTGACAGAGGAACGATATTATTGTCCCAAGGCCTTCCAGGCCTGAACTCCATGAGTCGTCTTTACTGCTGATGTGTGTCCAGTACGCTATGGACCACGAAAAGGCTTTGATTCTCACCGCACCTCACAGTTAGTCATTTGTCTCCCACTAGATGCCAGGTTCATTGTAGGAAGAGTGTTAATGACTTCTGCATCCCAGCACTGCCCATTCATTCACTCACAATTCAATGAAGCCATGATGTGATGCTCAGAGAAGTAGCTTGTCCACACAGCACGTTGCTAACAGAGCCAATGCTGTGCCTAGGCCCCTGTACTTTCTACTGTAACAGATCCAGTACGGTGTGATTCCACGAGTGAGCCTCTGAATGTGAGCTTATTTGGAAATAGGATCTTTGCAGATGTAGTCAGATTATACTGAGGCTATACTCAATCGGGGGGGCCTTAAATCCTATGACTGGCATTTTTATAAGAAGGCCAAGTGAAGATACAGAGAACAGTGAGAATGACAGGTGGTGACAGAGGCAGAGGTTGGAGTGGTGCAGCTACCAGCCAAGGAACCAAGGATTGCTGGGAGCCACCGGAAGCTAGGAGACAGGCAAGAAGGGGTTCTCCGCCAGAGCCTTCCGAAGGAGCACAGCCCTGCTGACCCCTCGACTTCAGACTTCTGGCCTCCAGAACTGTGAGAAAATACACTTCTGTTGTTTTAAGCCACTCAGTTTGCGGTACTTGGTTATAGCAAACACGAAAATCTAATGCAGGAACGAAAGCCTGAAGGGAGACCTGCTTCTCTGCAGTATGGGCAAGAGGAAGGGATGTGGGGAGAAGGGCAGTGGGGGGAACGAAAGGAGATGGAGACGTACACTTGAACCCTGTTACATACAATTTTAGAAGGTTCCTATTTTTATCAACAGAATCAAATGATATCAGCAGAGAGCCGTCTTTGTGGGGTGGTGTGTGTGTGTGGTGTGTGCAGTTTATATTTACACAATTAGAGAACAGTGTTCTTTCAGAACAGGACAATTACCTGATGTGTTTGTTCACAATTTGGAGAAAGGTCCGCCCAGGCAGTCCACAAGTCCTCGGTAAGGCCTGCTCCCTGGTGCTGGCATACAGAGATGCGAGGTATGTGAGGTCTCTACCCAAAGCAGCTCAGGATTTAGTCTGGGGGACACTGAACTGAGTCAGGCACATGTGTAAGTGTTTGACAGAACTCCTTGGGGCACACAAGAAGGCTGGGCCAGAGGGATTAACACAGAAGATGTTCATTTGAATGGAGTCACTGAGGGGAAATGCACCACTGGGTGGCTTAAAATACAATCAATGTGACAAAAGTGAAATAGCACTAATGAAAGAAGGAAGCACACATGCCAAACGCGGAGCCTGACCCATTGAGGGACCGATGGTGTCCTTTAATTTGGTTAGACCTCACAGAAAAGAGGGAGAGAAGATTTGTTGATAATCTATTTAGCATACGTGAACTTCTCACTGCACACATTTTAGTGCATGAGAAATTCCACTTATTTTTCTATAAAGCATTCTATTTTCTATTCTAAACCCACATTCTACCTGAAGGCAGAAGCCCTGATATAATCAACTTGAGGTTTGTGTTGTTGTCATTTTGTTCTGTTTTGTTCTGTTTTAACAAACCAGGGTTTTCTCAGGTCAGATTTTCTCTTTCCTGGACCAACCCCAAGACTGCACTTCAGTTCCCAAGATTGCACCTTAGTCCTGATGGGACTGGAAGGTCTGGTGCATGGTGTCGAGGCACTGGAGCGAGGATTAAGGAGCAGAGATACCTCACTCTCCAGAGCAGCATCCACTGAGAGAGTATTGCCCAAGGGGACCATGCAGAACCTGCTGCTCTTGTCCCCTCACCCAGCCTTGCAACCCCCAAATTTGCTTCATCTCAATGTTATGTCAATCTCCTCAACAGCACGAACGGAATGGTTTGTAACTGTGTCGACGAGGGAAAGCTAGCAGTGCATTTCCCAGAATTCCTTTCCTAGACGCTATCAGTCAGAGTCGGTCGAAAGAGAACGGAATGCACGGCCTAGAAGCAGAAGTGCAGAAGCAGCCATAGTGCTCTGCAAGTTGCCATATTAGATGAGGCAAGTGACAGCTGCAGCAGGCTCCCGCCCCCTCATCTGTCTACCTGCACCATTCTCAGAAACACTAGAGACTTTTCCCTAATCCTTTAACTACTTCGTTCAGACCATTATTTCTCCAGCTTCTCCCACAACTGTGTACAGCCTTATTTATATCTAAATTCTTTACTCCACAGTAGTCATAATGGTTCTACTTCCTTGATTGAACTCTGCCTGCTCCGGTGGAGAAATATTTGTTGTTCTATGTTGGCTCTCAGTAGCAGGGTTACTAATTATTCCCAAATAACCATTCTATCCTGGCTCCTCTCCGTGATAAAGCACCACACCTATAAGTTTCAGCTGGCTTCATGGCCACGCAGCCAGAGATTACATTTCCAAGACTTTCTTGCAGCTGGGGATGACTAATTGACAAAATTCCAGCCAATAGGGTGTGGAGAAAGCGATGTGTGAAACTTCTGGCAGTACACTGAAAAGGAAATGTGTCCTTTCCCCGCCTCCTTTCCCCCTCCAGCTCACTGAAGAGCAGATGTGGTAGATGAGAGCTAACTGCAACTGGGGGGCCAAACCCACTAGGGATGGTGGGAGCTAACTGCAACTGGGGGGCCAAACCCACTAGGGATGGTGGGAGCTAACTGTAACTGGGGGGCCAAACCCACTAGGGATGGTGGGAGCTAACTGCAACTGGGGGACCAAACCCACTAGGGATGGTGGGAGCTAACTGTAACTGGGGGGCCAAACCCACTAGGGATGGTGGGAGCTAACTGCAACTGGGGGGACCAAACCCACTAGGGATAGTAGAGGAGCAAGAAAGAAGGAACCATAGCCCCAGAGGATACGTGGAGCAGACCTGTCATTCCTCCCTGGACCACTTACCAGTCTGCACTTCCATGTGCAGAAATAACCTTCTATCTCATTTAAAGTCACTGTTACT
>PVJL010010460.1:27476-49352 GCA_004026885.1 Lyroderma lyra | reverse complement strand
GAGGAGGGGGGAAGCTAAATATAAGGTGATGGAAAGAGAAGTCACATTAGGTGGTGAACTTATTATACAACAAGTTGACAATGCACTGTAGGACTGTATGCCTGAAACCTATGTAATCCTTGCTAACAGATGTCACCCCAATAAGTCTAACAATAAAAATGAATTAAAAAACAAACAAACAAAAAAAAACGACCTGAACTTTTTGCTAACAACTCATGGCTCTTGCATCATGACCACATAGTATCAACTCACATAGCACCAACTCACATAGCACTGCCTGTGAGGGAGATTTTAGCCAGTACACAAATAACTGTATTGTAACACACTCCCTACTCACCTAATCTGGCTGTCAATAACTTTTTCTTTACCCAAAGGTAAAGGAAATATTGAAAGGAAGGCATTTTTTATAACATTCAGGATATCAAGGGTAATAGGACAACAGCAGTAATGGCCATTCCAGAAAGAGTTTCAAAATTACTTTGAAGGGTGAACTAGGCACTGTTGTCAGTGCATAGGTTCTCAACGGGAGTACTTCAAAGGTGACCATAGTGATATTCAACAATGAGGTATGTAGCACTTCTCTTATTTTTAATTTTTATTTTGTAGCACTTTTCTTAGGATGAGTTTGTAAACTTAATTGTCAGACCTTGAATATAAAACTACCTCACAAAAGTGGGTGGAGAAAAAATTTCAGTTTTTCTAAGGATGTTTGGAAATAGATAAGGTCTATAAGACTAAAGGCAAAAGGAACTGTACATAAGAAACTATATTTTAATTGATACAATTTCTTTTCAATGAGGCAGTTGAACAGTTCTGTATCCACAATACATGTATACTGGCATTAACAATTAATAAATGGATAGCATGAGTCAAGTTTTTCCTGTTAAAGTGTCAGGTTACAGACAAATGACATTAGAAGCCTAGAATGATTCATGAGATAATGGGTTAGATTGGGAAACATCAGTATGAACTCATGCTTATTTTAATATGGATACAGATAATTAGAACTATTTATGAATATGAGTATCTACAGGTGTTAATATACACACATGTATATTTTATTGTTCTGTCAGTTGCAGTGACCTAAAAGAAATACACTAAAGTAGCAACAGGTACTCTTACACACAGATCTTGATGTCTAATGGTATTCTCTAACAAAAATAACCAGTGCTCACTGAACATAGAGATATGCTAAAGCTGGGGTATATACAAGATGAGCATGGAGCATTTTACAGTTCCAGAAAATAAGAGAATACTAAAATAACCACATACAATGTGGGGTATTACAGAAGGACACAGGAACTAATTGAAAGAGCTCCAATTTATTATATTATAGGAATTTATTATAAACATACAAAAAATAAGTCTATACTGATATAAATAAATTAGTAAATAGGTAAGTGGAGGAAAATAGACAAATGACCCATGCAGAAGGATTCCAAATAATTTATATACATACTCTATCTCAACTGGTGAAGCATAATTCCTCATTTTGTACATAATGGTTTTCTTCCAAAGAGTACAGTATAGTATGTGTGGAAAAAGAATATCCAGCAACATGTCTATAGCCACATGCTCAAGGTCAACATTACCAATATCAATGTGATGAGTCATGTTTATAGTATATGCCCTTGATATGATATAATTAAAATGTCTCTTTATCTCTGTTGTCTTCTTTCCCAGCACCCATAATCTCAGTATATCATGGGGGAAACATCAGACAAATCTCAACTAAAAGACATTCTACAAAGTATCTGACCACTGTACCTCAAAACTGTCAAATTATATAAAACGAAGGAAGTCTTAGAAATTGTTGTAACCAAGGGAAGTAGAAAGAGATATAAGTAATAAATGTAACATATTCTAGATTGTGTTCTGGATCAAAAAAAGTGCATGATGAAAAATAGAAAATGTGAATAAAGTATGAACATTTAGTTAATAATAATGAATCAATATTGGCTAATTACAAGTGTGCCATTCTAATGTAAGATATTAACAAAGATTAAATTGTGTGTGGGTTACATGAGAACTCTTTTTACTATCCTCACAATTTTTCTGTAAACCTAGAACTCTTTTAAAAAGAAAGCTTATTAAACAAAACAAAACAAAATAATAATAACACTGTTCCTAGCATTCTTGTGCTGTATGCCACTTTAAACTAAACAATGTTCTTATCAGAGTTCATATTCTGGCCACACTAAATCCATGATATTATACTTTAAAAAGATGAATTTCTTTCTTCATTATTAGATAATGTACACAAAATCAGCATAAAACTTTACCTTACTGTAATTATTTACATATTATTTACTTATAATGCAATGTTAAGATTTAGTATTAGTTCTTTCCATTCTTATCCTCAGTTCTGACAACTCTTTGAAAGGAAACTTTTCAATTACTATTTTGTGTCAATGGTTCACACAAAAAAAGATTCCACCATCCATAGCAACTGCTGAAAAATGAATGTCAGACATTCTTCCCACCCACTTTCAAGGTGATCATTGAATGAGGAGAGCGTATTTGTTCTCATTTTATTTTTCACTCAAATTCCATGTCTCTGGGAGTAAATTGATTTTGTCCATGTGACTGGATGAGCAGAGAATGGAATTTATGAGACCTTGAGGGAAGCAATTGAAATATAAAAGATTGTATGCTAGTATTTTGCAGCAAAACTTATAGGAGCTTAAACTCTGTATATAGATTACAAATGCCTTCTTATAGCAACACACAAATTTAATAAAATGTCTAGAATTAGAATAAAATGTTATTGGTAACAATGATATCATTGATTTTCCTAATTTAAGCCACAAAACATATTACTGATGATAAAATTTAATATATAACACTGTTGTAACAATTTCTGAATAATATACATGAAAATATTTGGTCAACTGTAACATACTACTATAACAAATACTAAGTAAGTTTCCTTTTCCCTAGAAGTTGTCACTAGGATCTAAAGCTGAGAAGAAAAAAGATAGTGCCCCTTGGAGTTTTCTCTGCTCACTCAAAGGCAGAGCTTACTAATTCAACAAATTTCAATAAAAGCAGAAAAAAAATATATGAACATATCTATGGTGCCAGTTCCACTGTTCTCCAAAGGAAGGTTAGACTTAGATAAATAGAGAGAACAGGCATCAGTGGAGTCTTGGGGTCTTGTTAAGCACACAGTGTTGAGAAGAGGTTTTTCTCTCTCTGCTGCATGGGAAGAAGTGAAAATTCTTCATTTTTCAAGGGACAAGTTGAACATTCTAAATGTCAATTGTAAAGATCTACAGTTTCTATACAAAGAGGAAAATAGAACCTTGCTCCATTATTAGAATTTTATTGAGTTCTTCAACCTCTCAGCCAGGGTTTCTTAACCTTGACACTAATGACATTTTGACTGGATATTTCTTGTGTAGGGGGCTGTCCTGTGGGCTGAAGAATGTTTAGAATCTCTAGGACCAGTAGAACCACCTTTCCTCTAGTCATGACAACCTATGGCTCTAGACATTGCCAAATGTCCTATGAATATTTAAAAAACACTGCTCTTTTTCCATCACAGTTGTGCCAATGTAGCAAAGTGCAAAGTGTGAGGGAGATTTGGTGGACCTAATTGAACACAGACACAAGTTGTCTGCATTTTGCCCATGTAGTAGCCTGTAACAAAAGAATGAAAAAACACAGCGAGGTAAATTAAAATATGCTTGTTTCTTGGATTAGGGATGTCAATATTTGATTCCTGAAGACTTGTTACTAATAATAAATAATTCCTATAAAAGAAACACATATGATGTGGATCCTATAAATGAGCACATGAGAATGAATTCTAGGAGGCAGGGCTACCCATCTTTAAAAGGTCTTTAATAATGGAGATTGCAGAAAAAAAAAAAATGGAGATTGCTAGTCTGAAGCTGAGTGATTTTCCAAGGCAATCACATACACTAAGTAGGTCAATACCATTACTGAGAGAAAATAACTGGCTCCTCTATTTAATCTAACCTTGGAATTAGGTTATTATAAGAAAGGGTAAGCAGATAAGTTCAGATCATGCTTCTAGCACTCTTAAGTCTCACAAACAAGTACCTATCCAGTTTAGAGAAAGGAGACATGGACACTTTATTATGTCACTGTAATCTTTTTGCCAAAACCAGAAGAAAATAACACAAGAAAATAAAATTAAAAACCAATATAATTCATGGATACAGATGTAAAGATTCTTAATAAAAAATAAATAAATAATACCCAGCAATATGTGTAAGTATAACACAGAAATACAGAATTACCAAGTTGAAATGTAAATTACTTAAACATACAAAATTAATGTGATTCATTACATTAACAGATTAAGAAGGAGATATTAGATAAGCAATTCAACAGATGGAAAAAAGGCATTTAAAAAAATCCAACACTCTTTTTAAAAATATTCAGCAAACTAAGAATAGAAGGAATTTTCTCAATCCAATAAAGTATATTTACCAAAAAATCTACAGTATGCATACTGGTGAAATATTGCTTGCATTGCCTCTAAGACAGAGACCAATACCAAAATGTACCATCTCACCATTTCTATTCAGCATTATACTGGAAGTCCTAATCAGAGCAATAAGAAAGAAAAAGAAATTAATGTCAAAACTCTCTTAATTTGCAGATAAATCTCTTAATTTGCAGATAAATCCTAGGAATTTTTTAAAAGCTGCTTAAATGTATAAATAAATGTAGTAGTATATAATCAACATATACAAATAAATTTTATTTCTGTACACCAATAATTAATAATTAACATGTGAAATAAAATACTATTTTCAGTAGCACCCAAAACCATAAAATTTATAGATAAATATAGCAAAATATGTGCAAGGCCTTTACATGACAAACTATAACACGTTTTAAAAATACCAAAGAAGACCTAAGGAAATGGAGAGAAATGCCATGTGCATAGATTGGAAGACTCAGTATTTTTGAAATATTATTTATTCTAAAATTTGTCTATAGATTTATTGCAATTCCAATCAAAACCCCAATAGAAATCCCCCTTTAGAAATGGATAGGATAATTTAAAATTTTATATAAAGAGGGAAAAAATACCCCAAAATCCGAAAATAGGAAATGCAAAAGACATATCCTACTTGGCTGCAAGTCTTACAAAAAGGTATGTTAATCAAGATAAATGTGATATCAGAGGTAAATGCTGTGCTTACCTTCTTTCGTGATTACATCAAAATTACAACTGAACTACACAACTGTCATTGAGAATCACTTGAAGTCTAGCTGAACCAAAGTCCTACAACTATGAACATACAGAAGAAGCTACCTCAAGACTGGTAGGAGGGAAAAGACATGGAACAGCTGGCCCCACACTCACATGAAATCATTATAAATCAAAAGGGATATCTTGGCTGTAGAGTTCCCACCAGGAGTAGAGAGGGATCCCAGTGGTTTCTGGCTATGAAAACCAGTGGAAATTATGGCTGAGTAAGACAGAGGGTGGCTGGAGTTTCAGACACTCCTCTTAAAGGAGCTGCACACAGACTTACAGACATACTTGCTCTGAGGCAACAGCTTGAAAAGTGCCAGGAACATATAGAGAGAAACTTCATTATCTGGTTTCAGGGAGAGGGCTAGAGGGAAGCTTTCTCCAAGAAATATGTGCTGGCAGAATTCATTGTTCCTTTGTTGAGGTCTCTCCCCTCATGTGTGTATGCTCAAGTAATGCAGCCCACATATCTGAGTCTCCACCAACCTAGTTTACATAGTTTGCCCCACCCCGGTGATTCCTTAAGATCCCACCCATCTCGACTATCAGGCCCACCCAAGTCACCTATAATGGCTTTTCCATACAAACATCCTGTCTTGGCTCATGCTGAGGCCTTTCCTAAAATCTCACATGTGTTTTTATAACCCAAACAAGCAGCATCTGGCTTTGGCATGTCCTGTATCTCTGGATGAGCAACCCTAAGCCCAGCACTAATGGCAGCTAGCCACAGTTTGCAACTGGCCTTTTGAATCACAATCTCAGCACAGATGGTGGCCACCTACAGATCACTTTGTGGCTCATTCCAGGTGGCCTTGGGAAGGGCACAGGCTACAACTAAACTTGGACTGCAGCAGGGCCTGTCCCAGGAGGTCCCAGGGCTAGCATATGAGTGAGTAGCTTCAGACCAAGCTGGAGCACCCCCAAGTCACCTCCAGGGACAACACACACAAAAGGCACACTGGGTAGGTACCAGGGCCCTAATAAAGCAAATCCTGCTCTGTAGGATCAGCCCTTGCACAACAACTTTTCCACTGTAGTCATGACTATTGCTCACAATTAATCATCTTGAAGGCCAATCCCTCCCATCGATATACACACAGAAACCATAGCTCAACTACAACAGGAAGGGACACCCAATACATACAAGTGACACACCTGGATTACTGCTTCAGATGACTATGGACAGTACACAAGACACTTATTACATAAGGTCACTCTAGTAAGACCAGGAGACATAAGAACCCTACCTAATACATGGAAATTAACAAAGGGAGGCAGCCAAAATGAATAGACAAAGAAACATGTCACACAAAAGAACAAAAGAAAGTTTCAGAAAAAGAACTAAACAAAATGAAAACAAGAAATCTACTAGATGCAGAGTTCAAAACACTGGTTATAAAGATGTTTAATGATCTCAGAAAGAACTTCAACAAAAAGATAGAAAACACAAAAATGGAGATAGGAAACATAAAGATAACAGTCAGAGATAAGAATACGATATGTAAAATGTAGACTACAATAGAAGGAATAAATAGTAGGCTAGATGAAACAGAGAATCAAATGAGTGATTAAGAACATAAGGTAGCAGAAAACAGTCAATCAGAACAGCAAAAAAGAAAAAGAATCCAAAATAAGAGGATAGTTTAAGGGACCTCTGGGACAATGTCAAGTGTATCAACATTTGCATCATAGTGGTACAAGAAGAAGAGCAAGAGCAAGGAATTGAAAACCTATTTGAAGAAATAATGATGAAAAACTTTTATAACATGGTGAAGGAAATAGACATACAAGCCCAGGAAGTACAAGAGTCCCTAACAAGATCAACCTAAAGAGGTTCATACCAAGATACATCATAATTAAAATGTCAAAGGTTAAAGACAAAGAGAGAATCTTAGAAGCAGCAAGAGAAAAACAGTTATCTACAAAAATGCTTTCATAACACTGTCAGCTGATTTCTCAACAGAAACTTAGCAAGTCAGAAGGAATTGTCACAAAACACTCAAAGTAATAAAAAGCAATGAATCACAACCAAGACTACTCTACTCAGCAAGGCAATCATTTAAAATTGAAAAGGAGATAAAGACCTTCCCAGACGAGAAAAAGCTAAAGGAGTTCATAATCAACAAACCAGTATTATAAGAAATGTTAGAGATGCTTCTATTGGAAAAAAAAATAAATTCAAAAATATAAATAATTAAATAATAAAATGTCAACTATAAATTTATCAACAGTTACTTTAATTGTAAATGGAGTAAATGTTCTAATCAAAAGATACAGTGTGGCTGAATGGATAAAAAGATCCCTTACATACTTGAATGCTACCTATAAGGGACTCATTTTAGATTGAAAGACACATGCAGACTAAAAGTAAAGGGATGGAAAATGATATTTCATGGAACTGGAGCAATCAAACAAATACCTAGGATACCAATACTTATACTAAACAAAAATAGACTTGAAAACAAAGGCTGTAACAAGAGACAAAGAAGGACCCAGTAATTTCACTTCTGAGTATTTATCTAAGACAAACCCAAGATGCTATTTCAAAAAGATGTGTGCATCTATATATTTATTACAGCATTGGCTTCTATGGCCATCATGTGGAGGTCCCCTGGGTCTTTGTCAACAACTAGCCAGAGAAAGAAGAGGTGGTATATATGATATACAGTGGTATAATGCTCAGTCACAAAAGGAAATGGGTTCTTGCCATCTGCTGCAGCATGGATGAACCTGAGGGTATTGTGTTGAGTGGAGCGTAAGACAGAGAAAAACAAATACAATGAGATTTCACTTATAAGTGGGTACTAGACTAATGAAAGGGATCACTTCTTAAATTATATAAATGTCTAACCACCATGCTGCACACTTGAAATTAATATAAAATAATATTGAATGTCAACTGTAATTGAAAAATTAAAAAAGGGGAAATGGTGAAGGGGAATAAAAGGTTCAGATTTCCAGGTATAAAACAAATAAGTCATGAGGATGTAATGTACAACATAGGGAATATAGTCAATAATATTGTGATAGCATAATACTGTGTCAGATGGTTGTTAGACTTATTATGGAGATCACTTTAGGTATATAAGTGTTGAATAACTATAGTGTACACCTTAAACTAATATAACATTGTGCATAGCTATTTTTAATATAACATAGTAAAAAGATAAACATATAAATCGATTAAATAAAATAGAGAATCCAGCCATTGATGCTTGATTAAATAATCTTTGGCAATAAGGCCAAAACAGTTGAATGAGGATGATAAAATCTATTCTATGTCCACAGGCTTGTAAAAAATGTTCATGTTCACATTCTTCAGAATAATCCAATATTGGAAACCACCGAGGTGCCTATAACAGGAAAATTGGAAATTTATAAAATAAACTACTAGGAAGCAAAGAAAAAGAACTTCTGATACACGCTATAACTGATACATGAATGAAATACTTTTAGCATGAAACATGCTGAATGAAACAATGGAGACATGCAAAAAAAAGCTATATAATTATATACTTATGGAATTCTAGAATGGGTAAAACATAACCTATGTATCTTCTCTATTGGAGGTTTATTTCTTCAATTAACTTGATTCTGGATCTTATCAAAGCTGTTCCCTTAATAACTCTAGTCAGAACAACATCAATTATTTTTCTAAACTGTGGGAGACACAGATATGAGCCACCCAGAACCCATATAACGTAAAGATTTCCTGTTCAGCCCTCAGCCAAGAGCTTTGCCCTCACAACAAGCTTCTAGCTATTATTTTCTTTATGGTCTCCTTCAGCTCCAGAGTCTCTCCTCTGAGTACTCACCCTGGTCTGGGTGCCCACAGATGGTGATTGAGTGAAGCAGATGTGTAAATGCTTATACATTTCATTCAGAGTGGGACACTGATAGTTCAACACTGATGTCAGAGCTTTGCCACAGGTTGGTGTAGGCGTGTACAATCTATAGGGCAGCTGGCTTTCTCCCTCTAAGCAGTTCTGCTTCCTTTCTCTTCCTTTCATGGTGTTGATCTCTAAATGAACATCTCACATCTCAAGCTTTGTTTTGGCATCTGCTGCTGAAGAAGCCAAAATCTTTCTAATGATTGCTGAAAGTTTGATTATGCATTAATTTGTTGCCTAGATGTAGTGGGATAAATTATTTATATTAAATAAAATAAGCAGTGTGGTGTTATACAAATATTTGTCAATGCTGATATGTAAATTGCTTTTTCTGTGCTATTGGTTGTGTTTGGAAAATCAAGACTGCAATATATTTCTCATAGCAACATAGTCACCAGGAGATAAATATCTGTTATTTATGAATTTGAGATAAAAATGTGCTCTAAAGAAAATACAGCCTGAGCTGACTAGCTATCAAATCATTCTCTTTTGTCAAAAGCATTTCTCCCTGGACTGTCTAAAGAAATGTTGAAGAAAAACTTGGAAGCAAATATTAAAAGAAGAATTTGATCTGTGATCTTGTGTTATGATAGGAATACTTTTTTGTGCACTTGAATGAATATATTTCTTACCAAAACTTTGGTTTGTCATACATTAAATGCATTAATACAACTAAATAGAGGCTGTTTCCACACAGCATGGCACTGAGATTTGCCAAAGTATAATGGATACTTTGTACTTTGTCTAGAATTGGACAGAATATGTATTTAATAAATATTTTAAAATGCTGAGTATTAGAAAATTATCCTAACATCCAATTTTCAATTTTAAGTGACAAAAGGCTATGTTTGTAAAATGTCTTCATAAATATTGACAATTTAAGTTCATCTTAGACCAACAGACCTAAAATGTGTTATCCATCAGCACAGAGAATATGTAGATACCTATAATTTTGTTTTGACATAAATATCTACAATTCAGGTTCAAATATTTACTGTATATAGACTAAAACATGGCTATGTATGCTTGTTACAGTAATATAATGATCTAAAAATTATGCAGCTTTCTAGATAGCAGAATATTCATATTTGTGCCTTTTTATTTACATGAAGTTTCTTATAAGTTGTGTACTATTGGCAATTAAAAGTCAAAAGCGAAATTTAAAAATCCTTAATTTTTGTATAATCTTATCACCCAAGGTAATAGCTAAAGAAATTTATTCATTTGGAATAAATCTGTGGAAATTATTAAATTATCTAAAACCTGTGATTTTAATGTGAAAATTCATCTGTGTAAGTATACATATTTAACATAATTCTAGACTTCGTGGAATTGCAAATGAAATGCTCCAATTGCTCTTAAAAACAGGTTTCTATAATATTTAATGTTTCATAGTATTCTTTATCTTTAACTGTTCTTTCCATTATGGTAACTTCCAGAATAACAGATGAATCCCTTAGCTTTTGGTAAAAAGAAGCAATGTTAATGTTTTCTTCTATATCTGATAAAGATTTTCAGTCTGATAATAAAATAAAAGAAAGATCAAGCTTCCACTCTGTAAATAAAACTATCATCGATAGACTTTACACAGAGCAAAGTCCATTGAAATAAAAACTCTGTCAAAATGCACAACTATTGGGCCAAGAAGTTATTTCATGGAGAATTTAAGGTTTTAACTACTTCATGTCAAATGCTTTTAGTTATTGCATTTCAGGGAAGACAGGGAATAACTCTAGTCTGCATATGTGTGTGTGTGTGTGTGTGTGTGTGTGTGTGTGTGTGTGTGTTCTGTGTTCCTGTATTTCAGCCGATACTTTAAAAGAAAACAGAAGAATTAATTGGGAATATTTTATTCTCTTGAAATCTCAAAGTTTAAACAATATCTCATCTTTCAAATGGCTTGCCAGTATTTATTGCTTGGAGAATATCAATGTTTCTATATTTTAAAAATCTAGCATTTATTTTTATGAAAATAGCTTTGTGATTTTTTTTCTAATTATATAATATAATACACCCCACCACACACACACACACACGTTTTTTAAAAAGAGAAAGAAAAAACACGACAGAAAGAGAAGGTAAAATTACCCCAAACCCCATCAGTCGGAGCTCTGTTGATTCTTTATTCCATCCTTGGGCAGGGTATCCTTTCCATACTCACACCTCTGCCTCTGTAGCTTGATCACCCCCTCTGAAGCATACCCTAAACAGATGTCACTATCCAGCTCAACATTCTAGTCTGTATTACATAGCTTAATGTTAGAATTAATATTTAAAAATATCTTCATAATTCTGGAACTGTTGTTGAAAGTCTAAATATATTTTTATGTTAAGATATTTCATTTCCTAGGTATTATGGCTTTCTTTTATTACACTACAACAAAAATCAATAGCATTAAAGAGATAAAAACACAGTCCATTTTTCCTGCACTTCCAGACACATTATCATTTAAAATGTCTAGCAGAAAATGAAAAAAATTATAAGCTCTGAGAAAAAGACAGAAAATACTATCTAAAATTAAGGAAGGGTGGGGAATCCTTATTTGCTTTAGTTTATTTGTGCAAATATTGTAAACAAACTATGTACTTTTCATCTTGGGTTATAAAAGTCACATTCTATGGAAGTTGTCCTTGCTGAATACATTTTCATAAGTTATTTCACATTTCTACTTACTTCCTCAAAATAGTTGTTACATTTCTTATTTTACACTGTAAAGAATAGCATATAACTTAATACAAATAGTATTTTCTTAATATGAATAATTAAATGATATAAAATAAAATCAATTTTAGAACATTGAAATAATCAGGATTTTTTTTCTAATATTGCTGAAAGTGCTTGGAAAGAACAAAGAAATATAAATTCTATCATTTAAATCCTAGTAAATAAAAATTATTATCCAAAGTATGTGAGGGATAAATGAATTAATCTTTCAGCCAACCAATAAAAGAATACACATATCCAGACAATGTGATTTTAACAAAATATGATTTAGTTTCTGGTTTCCTGTATGTGATAATACCATTAACACCATCTTATTTCTATATATTTTAATAAATACAATTTACTTGATTTACAGGTTTTATAAATTTTTAATACAAAAGTAATGAATATTTAATGATTTTTCAAGGCAAGGATATCCAGTGGATTGAAAGCTTTCTTCCTACCTAGATTCTTTCACAAAAATAGTTGCCCAAACTGTAATCAGTTACTGATGATTTATTATCTAACAGTTTACAAATATAAATATTGAGGTAATTTCATATGGTTAAATATTCCAATATAGTTTTTAAACTGTTTGAAAAATGCAAAGTAATAACTTTGAAACAGTGGAACAAGGAAAATTGCATCTTTTCTTGGATCAGCTTGAGTAACAAGTTGAAAGTCAATCGTTTAAAAATATGTACAATAATTTGACAGACAGTGAGGGAAAGTATCGTGTGAAAATATTATAATATCAAATGAGAAATTAAAAGTCATTCACGTTGAAAAGATCAGGGAAACTTTCACAGAAACAAATTTTGAGATCTACTCTTCTTCTGATATTAAAAACAAAAAATAAACTTTCTCCAGTTTTGTTAAAAATTTGTTTTTTTAATTCCAAGAATTCATTTGAAGAGCATTCAATGCACAGAAAAGCTATTTAGGGATAAAATATTTCTGTATGATACTTGAATATAGATAAAATTGCTCTATACACAGACCTGGGAAAGACAAAGGAAGGATTTGACTCTTGACTTTAAGAAATTGAGAGAGGAGGAGGAAAAGAGTGGTGTTGCCAATATGAAAAAAAAAAAATGGCTTTCACAATGTGTTCCTAAACTTCAGGAAAGTTACCAAACCCCCAAACTCTTAATAGAATTTATCTTTTAGAGAAATGAGTGATATTATTGGAAACAAGTTGAAGAGAAACTGTGTATCATGAAGTCTCAGCATGGAGAGGATACTGAATGTCCTAGACTTTAAGACTTAGTTGTAAACCTAATTGTATCTGATATTTCAAAGCCAAATTCAGGGTTAAGAGGGTCACTCTTTCCTCTGTGATTCTATTTCTACCATCTCCCTTTCTACCGGGATTTCCCCCCTGATTAGTTAATCTCTGTTTCTTACGTAGATATGAATTGCGTAAAAGAAATCAAATTAGGCCCAAGATGGAGTTGCCCACGCGAACCCAAGTCAGCACACCAAAACTTAACTAAATTTCTGTGCTGGGCTCTCCCAGAGAAAAAGGCCTGTATCAACCTATCAATACTTGCCTGCTCAGCACAAGTTACCTGACTGGCTCTGAAACTTCCCTTTGCTTCACGTAAGGAAAATAACCTTGCTTTGACCAATCTGCTTTTCTCTAGTGTGACTTCCCTGTTCCTGCTTCCTTCTGCCTATAAAAGCCTTTATTTTGTACTGCTCCCCAGAGGCTCTGTCTGCCTACCAGATTAGATGCTGCCTGATTCATAAATCACTTAATAAAGCTAATACAATATTTAAAATTTACCCAGCTAAATTTTATTCTTTAATAAGCCTATAAAGGTCTTTCAGTCTAAAAATAAACACATAAAAACTTTCTTAAATTTTTCTCTGTATTTCCTTCTTGATTTTGCTGGCAAATTTTCTCAATACTGGCTGCAAACAGATTTCATTATTTAACTTAGACTTGTTAATTCACAGCAATCTTTTCGAAATGTAATCCTTACTGGCTATTATAAAAGAAATGATGATCCAATTATTTTTTTATAAAATGTAATGTTTTCTTTTTAGTGTTTTTTATCTTATTTAATCTCTTTAATATTTGCTACCACTGAACATTTTCTATTTAAATAAACTATTTTTATTTCTGCAACATTTTTTATTTCTATTAGTTTTTCTTTGCTCATTCAAAATACAATATCACATTTTTTCCTTCTGTGTTCTTAAATGTTTGTGTTAATTACTATCATAACCTGTTTTCTTCTTTACCCCATTTCTGGGTTTTCCATTCACAAACTTAAATTCAGTTACCATCTTAAATACGATAGTGAAAACAATACTTGTTCACTACTTATGGGAAACCTATTCTATGATAAGAATTTTATATGCATTTTTAAAAATTTAACCTTCACAATAACTTGGGTAGGAAAGGAGTGTTGCAGATGAGGAAACTGACACTAGAATAAAGTAATAATATGAACAAGGTAGTAAATTGGTGGTAATTGTAAAGACAAGATTCACAATCAGGCTTCTCTGACATTAGAGTGTCATTCTGAGTGTGAATTGGAGCTTCTTCTCTTAACAAGTTTGTCCTCTTGATTGAATTCATACCCTGATCTTAACCTTGCCAGGTCATGAAATACACAAATATGTATCTAAGATTCTTATCTCTTTTTTGAGAACTACAATCATAATTATTTTCTGATTAGAAGAAAGTGAGTAAATAGAAAGAAATAAAAAGGAAGGAAAGAGAGACATGTGGGATGTTTTGGGAATAAGTGGAAGGGAAAGGGAGAAGCTGAGAGGCAGGAGTGATATAGTAAAAGAAAGAAAAAAAAGAAGAAAAACTTGCAATTATTAAATATTAATGCTTTGGGATACATTAGCATCTTATCATTTTAGTATTCACAAGTCATTTAGTTTGATTTAATTATCCATGTTTTTATTGATGAGGGCATTGATTATTCAACCCAGTACATGTCAAACTAAATGTGTTAATTCTACTGCCAAAAATAGCCAATTAATAGCAACCTCATTCACCCAAGCATTCAAATAGAAATTTCAGAATTGTGTCTGACTCATTGTTTATCCTATTGCTCATGGTCAACATTGTGGAAATAGAGGTGACAGAGACAGATTATAAACACACCATTAATTATTATTTCTCATTTAAGAAAAAACAGTGAGTGAAAAGACACACAGAGGAATAATTCAACTCCTTAGTTTTCTTAGGATCTAGAAGTACAAATGTTCTTATATGGAACTAATAAGAGAATCAGTCTTCCAACTTAAATAAGCCAAGGGTCTCTCACAAGTACTACTATTTTTCTGTGTTCAAGAGAATCTCTAAACACAGGAAACCACTAAAAATATCATGGTGAACACAAGAAACTGTTGATGCAATATCTTGGAGCACTCTGAACCAGGAAGATTCAGTTAAGTCAATATCAATTTGGCCTTATGAGTTAAATATATAGATAGTATAAAGGTAATATATGGTATGATTCCTAATGTAGTTGACTAATTTTTTAAAGTTGTAAGACCACATGCTAGGATGACAGATGAAGATTGTATCTGGAATATAGAAGTTAATTGCTGGTATCTGGAACATAGAAGTTAATTGCTGGTGACCACTGTAATGTCCTGCACAACACGAGTGGTGGGAAAATAGGAAGGGCAGTGCAAAGTGATGAAAGATAGTAACCAAAAATATGTTTCAAGTGGGGCCAAGGGACTCCAGCATCATGGACTGAAAGAGCCCCGAATTGAGCCAACACATAGCTTTTATTGATGAGTATACAAGGAAGTGAAACTGGTTATTCCATGGTCTATGAGTTACGTTGCCTAGCAGACTGCTTTTTTCCAAAAGTCCCCATTGTGTTTCAACATGCATTGTGTTTCTATGAGAACATATAGCCCCAAGGACTCAGTGTATGGAAGCCACCCCAGGGGGTTGACGCAGTACCTAAGTCATTCCTATCGGAGCATGACCAATATTGGTCTATCAGGTCACCATTGGAGCAGCATGGGACACAAGGCAGCCAGGAGGTAAATGATTAACCTAGAGAGGTTGAAGGGCTATGCCTCTCACCTCTGTAGAGCCCAAGCTTTCTCTTGTTGGCCCCTATGTGACTGTGTCTGTCTTAGGTTATTCCTCTCTTGAGGAATCTTACCTGTAATTGACTAACGTGCCATGCTCCAGGGCCATACAGTGTGATGTGAGGTATTCTATGCCCCCATGGCCTCCATGCTTAGCTCCTGACTTAGGATGTCATGGAGGATGTATGAGAGGACGGACAGGTCTGCAACTAGAAGGCAACAACCACCATGGTAATAGGATATTGGCAGAAAGAAAGAAGACTGATAGCGAATACCTGTATTTATGGGCAAGAAAAAACTGTAAGAATAAAAAGTTAATGTCCTAGCTTTTGCCGCACATATACTAAGAATAAAAATCTAAAGTATAAACTCTCCTGAACAGTACAGTAGACTCTCCATTAACCAGAATTCAAGCAACTGGCACTCTAAAGAAAACATCTAAAAATCAGAAAAATAATACTATATTCCTCTGGTGCTTGTTACTGAGAGTCTACTGTATTAGCACAGAGATTATTAAAGACTGTATCACAAACACTGAAGTCATTTGAACAATATTTTTAAGTATTTCAAGGCCTGGCAAAATTCACTATCTAATCTATCTGTTGTGTCTATCACAGGGCAATTCGTTTTTACTCTAGGTTAGAACTTCTACAGTATTGTTGAGACTTAGGTATTTCTTCTTAGGATTTAAAATTTATCTTGTAAATCTTTATTTGCATGAATACTTGGAGCAAATTTTAACAACTACTTTAAAAATGTTCGTGAATAATGTTTAGCTTTATTTATAAACTTGTATATCTTTAAGCATTTCAAAACTCCTTTTATAAAGTAACTGTTACTTTTATGGACTTTAATTTCTTACTTAAAAATCAAAACTGGGAGTTCCCTGATGGTGTAGTGGCTTAAGGCTTCAGCGTTGGCACTGTCAGCGCTGCAGCCTGGGTTCGATTCCCAGTCAGGGAGCTACCCACATACCAAAAAGCAAAAAAAAAAAACAAACAAACAAACAAAAAAAAATCAAAACTACCCAGAATATCAAATACTTCTTATAGATCTAACAAATTAAAAAATAAAAATGATCCTAAAGTTATTTTAATAAATTTAGTAGATTTTAATGTAAAAGAGTATAAATTAATTACTCAATTAAAATTTAAGTTGGAGTTTAAGGTTATAAACTTGTAGTTAAACTAGTGCATTATAAATATACAAAATATCAAATACATAATATATTTTAGCAAAAATATTGATATGTATTCTTGTTCAAGCAGAACACATCTCTGCATTTAAATTCTATTACCATTTATTTATACTCAAAAAATCTGGCTGCTATGTGAAAATTGATAACTTTCTTTTTTTGCAGAGGGAGGGTAGTTCCTTGACTGGGAATTGAACCCAGGCTGTGGCGTTGAGAGCACCAAAGTCTAGCCACTACACCACCAGGGAACCCCTTGATAACTTTTAAGTTTTAAATATTTTATATTTTAAATATAAAATTCTAATAAAAGCATAAAACAATAGAATTTTAAATGCATGTTTATCTTTTTATGTAACCCTTGAACTTGATCTTGAATTTTCTTATAACTTTAGGGATATAGAAATATCAATACAACATTATTACTGTGATAACTGGTTATCAGGTTAGACACAAAGTAGTCTACAGATAGGTTTATTTTTGAGATTATTTTATTTAAATAGATATAACATATTTAAAATAGTATTCATTTGAGATTTGAGCATAGTATATACGTAATTTTCTTACTTGAAGTCATAATATATGGGTCATGCAACTGACATGTACTCCTGAGAGAAAAAAATCTTTAATTTATCTGTTTACTAACATTAACTAATTTCAGCATTCTACATCAACCCAATAAAAGATTAATAATTATGGACATGAATAACAAGATTTAAAAAGTAAAAAACACTGTACCATTTCTCAATAGCTTTCCCCCCCTCTCTTTACTGTATCATTGTAGACTCCTGGCTTTTAATAGGTTTAATGTGCTTTTATGAAATGCAATAATTAATCTTTTGTTGATTACATTATTATAAATTTTGGCAATGTGAGCCTACATTTACTTAAGTTGCTACATATTTTGACATGATCTCTTAATCTATAAACTCCATACTCTTCTGGTACATAAGATGTCCTAGGATAATCTTGCATATTTTCTATCCAAGACATAAAATAGACTAATTCTTCAAGAGACCTTACTATTTTTGTGGAAAATGGTATCTAATTGTTGTAAGAACTGAGTTAAAATTTTTAAAAAATATTTAAAAATAATTATACAAGGTTATCATTATTAAGTGGTTTTTCATTATTAAGTGGTTTTTCTGTGTATGGCAGACTCTTCAAAACCACTACCTAGTCTACTTTGAGGAGAAAATTAAATAATAAATACTTTTTATTTCACTATTATTAAGTTAAATATTTTTATTTCACTATTATTGTTAAATCTTTTTTCCTGTCTCAGCAACTAAAATTGAACTCTAAGGACATGAATGTTGCTTCTATAAAGCTAACAAATAAAATTTTAGATAAGACTTTAAATGTGTAACTCTTTATAATTACCAAATAGGGTAATTAGATTACTCTATTTACCTCAAAAAGAGATGAAAGATTTATTACCTATACTCATAGATGGGAATATCACAGTGCATTATCAACTAATTTAGGTAATCTAATTTGATAAAGAATGAAATTGAGAACTTTTAGAAGATAATATTTTTTCAATACAGAGAGTTTGGATATTCATAAATGTTTTCAATTAATATGAAACTGCCTTTGAAAGCATAATTTGATAAATTATGCTTAGGAGTCACAGAAGACTCCTAAGATTTTGAAATCATTTTCATAGCTTGATAAAATAATCTCAAAAATAAACCTGTTTGTAGTTCTAGGTTGTGTCTAACCTGATAACCAGTTACCACAGTAATAATGTTGTAATTGCTATTTCTATATTCCTAACTTATATAAAATACATATAAAATCATCTGTTAAACAGGAGAAGATGGTGGCATTTTTCTATTTCCCACACATGATAGAAAAATTAAAATGTATGACTGCACTAGAGTTATTAATTAACAAAATAATTATAGAACTTAAGGTTTGTTTAAATTTTGTTTTAACTATCGTTCTAAAACCTAAAACTGCTATGTTTATGCCAAGCTTCTGATTAAATTTTGTGAAGGCTTGCCATCATCTGTCTAAATATCTTAGAATAGCATTCAAGCTCTTTTAAAACCTGGTACAAATCTACATATTTAGTTTATCTGTTTCTACTAGGATTTCTAGCTACCCAGCTTCTTTTTCTTTTCAAAACTATTCAGACTCATATTTCAGAGTTTTGTCACATCCCATGCACTCATTCCATAACACCTCTAAGGAATACTGACCATATATACTACATCTACTCACACTACCAGAAGAAACAGCACGAGAATAGCTGAATGTATCTATTCTATTCAACTGCTACTCTGCACTTTCATTTATCTGATCTTCTTTCCTATACACATGATCTTGGTCTGATTCCCTAGAAAAGAAGTTGTGTATTCTCTTTCATGGTTATGCTAGTTTAGAGTTATAAGATACTCAGATTCAAAGGATACTTAAAGTCTGATTGGAATCCAAGAGATTCAAATAAAAAATTTCAATGAAATATCAAATAAAATACTTGAAATATTTTAAATCAAAGCCAAAAGTCTTCAAGGCATTCATTATTTCTTCAACAATCTACTAAAGATCTTAGGCATCCCTTAGAAAGGAAATGTTCAGGGAAGTGAATGTTTTTCTCCTGCTTTGTCCCCATATAAAGTATTTGTGTGTGATGGAGAAAATGACAGTTACGATTTCATTTTATTTTATTTCAAGTTTTATTTTGTTTTTCATCTTTGGATGAAATGTTATTTTGTATTCATGTTCTTCAATAACTATCAGAGACTGTGACCCTTCTCTGCCTGTCTTTTTTTCTTGTTTTCTTTTTAAAAAAAATCTTATTGATTCCCAATGACTAAATTGAAATTTTTTTAAAAAAACCTTACCCCAAAAAACCTCAGAGTACCTAGCACTACCTTTCCAGTACTTCTGTATCTATTAGAATTATTTTTCACCACATATATCAAAACAAATATATATACACATATATATATGAATTTTATTTTGCACTCACAGAAAACTGCACTGAGAATTAGGCAGACTTGCAGCGGTTCTCAACCTGTGGGTCGCGACACCTTTGGGTGTCGAATGAATGACCCTTTCACAGGGGTCGCCTAAGACCATCGGAAAACACATATCAGATATTTACATCACGATTCAGAACAGTAGCAAAATGACACTTACGAAGTAGCAACGAAAATAGTTTTATGGGGGTCACCACAACATGACGAATAGGGTCGTGGCATTAGGAAGGTTGAGAAACCACTGTGCTACAGTGATGACTCTGTGGCCATCAGGACTATATATGCCCTCATTTTAGTACTTTAAATCATGATTCACAATAGCTGCCTTTGTTTTGCATATTTTAATTAAATTAATATAGCTTAAGGAAGTGTACATGAGAAGGAGAGAGGGTATTGACCAAGAACAACATGAGCAGAGTCTGGAGCTCGAGAAGAAAACTCAAAGTTCCTTTAGATTGTACAGTGGGGATTGAAGTGTTAGTAGACTTTCCAAAAAAGCTGAAGAGATAAATAAAAGGATAATCAGAGAGGAAAAGTAGGTTAAGCAAAGAGAGCAAAGAGAATGGATACCTTGATCTGCTACACAAAAGAGTTTGGGCTTTCTTTAGAGTGATATATAATTTTGGTATAGTATGATTATATACATTTTATTGAAATTACTATGCCAATGATATAAAAAAGTATTAAAAATATGAAAATTTATAGATTAAGAAATCCATCCAAATGAGAGGGGAAGTAATCTTAAATTAGAGCAGAAGTAGTAGAATTGGAAAAGCTTAAATTAGATCTATTTAAAGTCCCATTGCAGCAGTCACCCTCTCTTCCTAAAAAGTGGTTTATGTTTTTACTGGCATAGGAAAGTGCTATTTTCTTTCTTTAATGAAGAGACTAAATATTTATATTTAGTGAAGAATTAAGGAGATCTTTGGCTGTTTCAAATGTAGTTTCAGTGGTCTTCATACTTGTAAGGAAATAACATTTTCAAAGGCAAAAAATGAATGAAGATACATACAGGCTAAGCAATTACATTGACAAGCTCCAACTTGACTTTATCAAATAAAAAACATGTAACCACATAAATCAAAGAGGCCAAATTGAAACTGAGCCAACAAAATGGTTCAAAGACATCTAAGAAACTTATCTGTAAATATTTTCCTTTTCACCTTGTTTCACTCATCATTTTATATGCTATTTTATATCATGTTCTTCTTTAAACATCCAATGTTACTATGGGTCATAAGTCAGGGTAAATAGCAGAAAACTACATTTTCATTCCCTTCTAATCTATTACACAAAGGGGACCCAGGGATTTCAGAAATGAAGTTAATGAACCTAAACTGTATAATTTGTGATATAAATATCTAGGCTTAGTCCTAAAATCATTATTAAGAGTGAATATATATACTGTATGCAACAAAATATATTGTACTTTCATTTTTTAATGATAACAAGCCTCATAATTTCAGTTTGAAAATGGTTTTACAGACTTTTACATTCCAATATAAATATGTAATTATACATCGTATATAAAGCATTACAAATAGCTAAACTAGATATGTGGTAAAACTAGAATAAGCACTAAATAATTCTTTAGATTTGTTAACATCATAACATATGAATTATCATACTAGATCAACATCATTACAGTCTCAAATCTGGTAAAACCAAAAAATGAATATATTAGATAGATTTGGACATTCTATTTGTGAGGTCAGCCTCAAATATTCAAGTTTTAGTGAATAACTCTTGAGAATATATATATATCTATATATATATATATA
>PVJL010010460.1:0-27376 GCA_004026885.1 Lyroderma lyra | reverse complement strand
ATATTTTTTATTCCTGTTATATAGTAAGCTCTTGGAGAATTAATTACACTGGAGCTTTTAAAACATCTCTCTTGAGATTCTATGATGGGAAATAAATAAATAAATAAATAAAGACTGTATTAGAAATAAATATACTAAAATTCTGGAATTAGTTCTTCCACTGATTGACTCTACCTTGTCTAGTGTTTGGGTTATCTATTCTTCCTAAGTTATGAAGGTTGTGCCATAAACTAGTAAGTTTCTGCAAGAATAGTTCCACATACCTGGAGAGAAAAATTTTCTTGTCTTTTTCTACTGAAAACGATTTTGTTATCAGGAAAAAAAGGCAAGGCATTTTTTAAGACAAAATATTTATAATAAAAAAATCTTATTCATACATCCATGTGTAGAACTTACAAGGTGCATAAGCATATGTGTATATTACTTCAATAAATTTATTTACTTCAACCAAGCAAAATTTTCATAAAATCATTGAACTGGTGTTACTACTGATTCTGGTGATTCTGTGAATATCATGCTTAATAATTCTTAAGTTCATAGTGACAGGTGATAAGTTGGAAGTAAAACTGTTTACTTTTCAGTGGTTTTATTTACTTAATGATTAAAAATTACTTATACAAATACTACCATGAAATTAAATACATGTAAAATTTTGAACAAATACACCACATAAAGAGGAGACTTTTAGTTAAATATGGCAAAATGATGGCATGTATTCATTTCCTTCCTTTCAAAAAGTCACTAATGACATTAAGAAAGAAGAAAGTATTACCTCTATATATAATGAAAACAGAAAAAGGTTGTAGATATAAAATTTTATTGAATTTTAGAAAGGAAAGGAGTGGCAGAATCTATTTTAATTTGTTTGGAGTGAGAGTGAGAGAGACGAGTGGAAAGGAAGGCAATATTACATATCACAACCCTGATAGGCTGGCATTTAATTGCTTGTTCCACATACAAAGCAATCAGTAGTCAGGAGAGGGGCTAAAAATCAGGAAATGTGTAATGGTTTTGTGTTCAAATAGGACCATTTATCACCCTTTGTCTTCCAAAACAGTCAATGAACTATCACAAATAAACTCCAGGTCTTGCACATAAAATGCTGATAGTGTCTATTCCAATACAAAACACCAGACTTTTGAAACTAAACAGAAATGATTTTTTTAAATGCTGATCATTAAGAGCTGCTCTCTCAAAAAACTGGCTGACCTCTTAATCACCTTATAGTAAACCCAATCACTTTATAAACTTAGTTCATGGCAATATAGATTCCAATCCAGGTTTAATATCTGACTTTTAAGTATAAATTCTCCATCAGAAATTGCCAGACATTTGAAAAAAGGCCTCTATTGTAAAAAGAGAAACTAAAACAGACAAAAATCATTAAAAAGGTAGAAAATCTGGAGGAAACATAAAAATTTTTAAACCAAATCTATAGTTGATAACCTCAAGAAAGATAAAAGGCATTTTGGCCACAAAACAAGAACATGACAAAATAACAAGAGAACAAGAAGGAACTTTCAGAAATTAAAAACAGGATTCCTAAAACTAAAACAAAAAAAGGGCGGGGGGCAGTAGATAAAATTAAGAAACAAATTTAGAAATAAAAAAATAAATTAAATAAGAAAAAGGTTTTATTATAGGATATCCGAAAGGAAAGAGGAGAAGAAACAGAAAAAAGAAAAGAATTTATCAGTGGAATATTACAAAAACTAATACTGAGCATTGAAGTGTCCAGGTGTTACCGCACGGAGGCGGTAAGGAGCTCAATTCTTTTCACCAATGCAATAAAGAATTACAGATCACGGAAACAAAGGAAGCAGAGTAAACTTTCATTGAATTGTCTTTCAAGAGAGAAATGGGCCAAGCCAAGAGACACAAAAAAGCCCCAAAGGGTGTTGGGGTTTGAATTTTATTGTTGGCCCTGAGCGAACCCTGTGAATGTGAACTAAACACTTAGGCCATTTGATTGACATGCCTTTTTTTTTGCGTCTGCCTTTTTATCCAGAATGCATATGGAAAAAACTATTGGTTGTGGTGGGCGAGGTGGTGGTGGGGATGGGGTGGGGGTGGTGGTAGGTGGGTGGGAGGGTCAAAACCACAATGCTAATTTATTATAATGACACTTAAGGGGGCTAAGATTAAGCTGAGAGCAAGCTTTAACATTCTGCAGCAGGTGTCCAAAACCAGGTAATTCTGGTTAGATTTTATTTCCCTTTTATCAGGATGTTCTAATTACAAAATTAGTCCCTGCAGGCTGGACCGGGATGTTCCCTGGGGAGTGGACTGGAGTGGTGCAAAGTGCTGATCATATTAACTTCTGCTCCTCCTGTCCCTCATGCTTAGTTTCCTACCTAACAGAAATGTACTTATTTAGAGGGCACACTTAATGGCCAGCTAAATAATTGAATATAAATCACACCAGTGATAAAACTCAAGCTATAAATACTTGATGGAGAACCAAAAACTTATGCAAACACTACAAACAGTATTCAGAATGGCATAAAAAATCTCAATAGCATATTATATTCTAAAAGATCCTGGAAACAAGCCTTTGAAATTCTCAGAGAATATTAATTTCTCCTTGAATTTTATGCATAGCTGAATTAGTAAGTTGTCAGAAGTGATTTTGTTATTTAGCAAATGAGGAAGTTAATGGAAAAAAATATAAGATTTAGAAGACTAGAAATTAAATGAAGGGACAGAGTAAGGAAAATACCATGATGAAGACTTGCAGCAGGACAAGAGAGTTCCCAATCAATTATTGTAAGAGGAATTCAGGAAAATATATAAGGAAAGGCTACTAAAAAAATTACTAATCATATGATGAAAGTATATTTCTGTTTAAAATAAATTTCATTAGAAATTTGGGATTTACAAAATTAACACAGTGAGCAAATTAAAAAAGTAAAATAATCCTTACTTCAAGGGGGAAAAAAAAAGTGTTTCATTACAAAGAAATAATAGTATACTAACATTGCTATTCAAAACGTGGTCCCCTGACTGCTGCCAGTCCTCCAACTGTATGACCAAACAGCAAGGAGATAAGTAGCTTCAGACAGATTGGCTTGAGCTAATCAACCAAATCAATGAGCACACTGGTTTTTTTCCACATGTATTCTTTCTTCATACACGATTTGCTCTAGGAAGTGCATTGATTTTCTTTCCTACATGGGCTCCTTATTCTGTCACAGGCCCAGCAGTTTGAGTCTTATTGCATTAGTATAGGTTACTAGCTGAGTTTAAGCAAAAATTCTGACAAAATTGTTGTGAGGATTTGGGGAAGATGAAGTGAGAATGGCTAATGATAAAGGCAGCTGTACTGTCCAATTTTATAGGAGGAAATCAATATTTATCTAAACTGGATGAGTCAAAAACAGCAGTATAAGAAAATTATTAAGATATATTGAGGCAAATTTTTAGATAACTAAAAATGCTAACATTGTCTTTACAAGCAATAGCTAGGGTAGGTAGGAGTTGCACAGAAGTGCCACTATTTCTCATTATAAGCTATTTGGCACTAGTATATCTTCCAAAATATACATGCATTACTTTGATAAAATTTAAATTATTTTTAAGTAAGAGTTAATAAGAATTACAGGCTTCATTAAGAGTTTTTTTTTATGATTAAAAAATTTCACACATATTGAGAACTGATTTACATATCAAAGATCTGAACATTTTAAGAAGTAAAATTATTGAACCATGTGTAAGAACTTTGACAAGATAATAAAGTATAATGAAAGCTTAGATGAAGCAGGTATAATAGAACAAATAAAAATCACCAAAGAACGAGAAGAAACACTGCAGAGAGAGGAAGAACAATAAAAATTACCTTGTAATAAACACAGACAAATATACAGAAAATAAGTCCTACAATGCTCTATGTTACAGAAAGGTATTGGGGACAATAATTGAACACAGTCTATAACTATAACAGTACAGTGTCAATAACTACTAAGAATTTCTGAAATAGCATACCTTGAATAATATAGAGCTCATCACAATTTTGTAACTAATAATACTTGTAGCCAAGAAAAAACTTAGTATTTATAGGATCCTCAATCTAATAGGAAAGTGAAATATAAAGAAAGATATAGTAAATATGTGGCTAGATTTTAAAACTGCAATGGAGAATGATTCTTTTTCTAAGAACTCTAGGTCAGTTTCTAAAGAGCCAACCTAAAATAGCAGCTTCATTCTCCTGCTGAATGCTGACTAGATTAATTAAAGTAGGTAGAATTGACTGCTGTAATCGAATTACAGTCTTTTCTAAGAGCAGTTGTTGCCTTATTCTTTGTATTTTATTGACTCTTTTATGAGTTCTACTGCTAAATCAATTCTAATCACTGCATCAACTGGAAAAATTCCACTTTCCACTGCCAAATCAATTATAGTCACACAATCAATAGCTGGTACTTCAGCCTTTTTGATTAAAAAATGTAAACAAAAGAGAAGAGCAACTATTAAACCAGAAAATGAAAATAATTCTATGCCTGCATTAAAATAGGAGCAAACAAAGCTATTTTACCACATAAATATTACACTGAACATAAAGTTCAATGATAAAAATTATTTGCTTTGATATTTTCAAAGTAATTATTTAACCTAATTAATGCTTAATTATTTCACAGTTTGCAAGAATCTCTTGTGACAGTTACATATCTCAGCTTGGAGTGATTTACAATACTGAGATTTCACATTGCAACTGGAACCCATTGGCTCTGCCTCTATTTCATCTTTTCTTTGTTGTCTTTCTAAGAATTTCTCCTTTGAAGGTTATACCATCTTTTCCTGTTAAGAAATAAACTCTAGGATGCATTCTCACTATTCTCAATAGTTTTAAAACGTAATTGATAGTTCAATTTCTCTTAGCTTTTATTATCCTAAATGACTACAGTAACATGTTAAGTTCTAATAATGCATTTGTCTTTTTTTTTTGTATGTGGGTAGTTCCCTGGCTGGAAATCGAACCCAGGCCGCAGTGCTGACAGCGCCAGTGCCGAAGCCTTAAGCCACTACACCATCAGGGAACTCCTGCATTTGTCTTAAATGTCTTTAATCTCTTTAAATATAATGCAATCTATAGAATTATAACTCAGAACACCTGGGGGTGTCAAATTTCCAACAAATTAAATTGTATCTTTTATTTTATATATTGTGACTCTAAAGACCTTACTGCTATGTCTTCCTTTCCCTATTATTGCTGAGAATTTCTTACTAAGAATTGTGAACATCTCACCATGATTTTTCAAGCCTGTCTATGGCCATACCACCCTAAACACGCCCGATCTCGTCTGATTTTTCAAGCCATAATCACATCCCTAAATAGTTTGACTCCTGAAGCCACCAGAAGCCAATGGAGTTTCTTCCTTGATCTACATTATTATGATGAGCCTCTGGTAGCACATTTTTATTTCTGATATAATAAAGATGGTACATATATGAGTAATAGTAAAAGAACATCTCACCATCAACTGTATGCCCATAGTGACTGTTGCTGGTTAGAATACAGTGTAAACATTTATGCATCATAGAGGGTGTCCTATATCACCACCAAATACTATTTGTCTTCTCTGAGTTGTTAAGTTTCAAAGAGATATAGAATTAGTGAAATCCTGTGAATTATCTTGGCTTAGGCTCGCATTAGATTGATACAAGGGAATTCTTGTTGGTAAAATTAGGTTATGTTAGCACCAAAGGTATTCCTCTAGCACTTGAAACATTCAGTTTAGCTATCAATTTGTAGGTGCCATATGAGTATTGAGTGATGGATGTGGAGAGTCTTGGAGAGTACCCAACAGTTTCTCTTTCTGTCATTTGTCAGTATATATCCTATAATCTCCCATTTAGTAACAATATAAAATTCTAGTTAAATATTTGTGGGGTTTTTTTTTTAATGTATAAATAAGCTTGCACAAAACAAGAGAAATCCTCAGGACTGTGTGGCAAGCAGAATAACAGCCCCAAAGATATCTATGCCCTAATGCCTGAAATCTGTGAATATAACATTTTACATGTAAAGGTAGTTTATAGATGTGATTAAGGTTATGCACCTTGAGATGCTCTTGCATTATCTTGCATTATCTTGCATTATCAAGGTGGGCCCAAACTGACTGCATGAGTCTTTAAAAGAAGAGAACCTATCCTGCAGAAATGAATGCATCCCTGACCACACCTTGGTTCTCTCCCTAGGTCAGACTTCTAATCTCTACCAATGTAAGATAATAAATTTATATTATTTAAGCTAAAATGTTGGTGGTAATTCATTATAGAAGCAATAGAACATTAATACAGCCAATAATAAAGTGAATCCAGGGAAAAGATTACAGACTACACAGGATACATTGAGGGTAAATACAACATAGAGAGGATTAAAGTTTTGGTATCAGTGGCCATGAAAAGAGGATGAAACAAAAACTTGAGTCCCTGCAGAGTAGATAAACCACATAAATACATAAATAAATGTTTCAAACTTCAGATTAGGAAAGATTAAAAAAAAATTCTGTCTTTTTTTTTTTTTCCTGTCTAGGTAAGACTTGGCTTTGATTTGAAATAAAATAACATCTTTTCCTGGGGATTAGTGACCATGAGCCAGTCATTGAGTGTATGAAAAAGTCAAATTTACAAAAGTTATACAAAGTTTTTCTTTTTTTTAAAAAGCAAACCTCAGTGCAATCTTAAAATGCTTTAGATATCCATCTTAGATTGAAATGGAAAACTACTGACAAAGCTGTTTAATGTAAATTCTGTAGAATGTTTAATGTAAATTCTGTGAATTCCCACTTCTGCATTCCTTCCCCCAGCTGCCTAATGTATGCATTTAGCTTCTGTAGCTCTGCTTGCTTATCACATCAGCCAGACTTGAACCCAACCCTATAAGAGTCCTAAAAGCCTGTTAGCCGGGGCTTAGATTTTGGAGACTCCTCTGAACCCACTAAGATAATAAAACTGCTTCACCAACCCTCCAATTGCCATTTGACTTCTTCAGTTATCAGTCCTGCCACAACATTTCGGTTCCCTGATTGGGGAGCCAACCATGTTGGCCCGTTGTGCCACCAGCTCAGTGATGGAAGCCAACAGGCAGCAAAAGGCCTACAGAGCTGAACAAGGCAGCACCACCAGGAACTTTTCTGGGACCTCCTTCCCAGGGGCCCCTGCGCCCAGAAGTGACCTGAACCGGCCAGACTCCACAGAGACAGACTAAACCCTTCACGGATCAAGACTCTGGATAAGGTAAGGTCTTGGGATCAAAGCCCCGGTCAGGTCCATCTTCAGATGGAAGGGGAGCTTGATCCCCTCCCACAGTCTCCACTGCAGACATCAGGTAGGGAAAACCCGGGGCTGGGAGGGATATGTTATAATCTCTGTGCGATTGGATGTGTGACTGTGTGACTGTGTCTGTGGCTCCATGGCAATAGCTATGGAGTCTGAGTGGGCCCCAACCTGTGGTTCCGTGGCAATGTCATAAGACAAAACAGTGACTTGTCCTCTCAGGGACAATCCGGCCCAGGGTTTATATGGGTGACTCTTAGCCAAGACGCACCTTAAAGTCCCACAAGGGATGTGGCCAGACGAGCATCTGAAATGCCTCCTCAGGGGGCTCCCATCCTTTTTTCATTTTGTGACACCAGACATGGGAGGGCTCTTGGGAAAATCACATTAGGTACATAAAGAAATCACGTCCAGTCAGTCCAAGTCAACTGTATTAGATTGTATGCTTAAGAACTTCAAGAAAGGTTATTCTGATGACTGTGATGTCAAATTGATGTGAAGAAAACTCCAAACTTTCTATGAAATTGGCTGGCCTAGGTTCTAGGTCAGCTGGCCACCAGAAGGGACCTTAGATCTCCCCAAGGTCTTCGCAGTTCATAAAGTGATTACTGGGAGTCCTGGCCACCTGGACCAGTTTCCCTACATAGACTCATGGTTGCAAATAGCATGGACTCTCCCTCTTTGGGTATGGTTCTGCACAAACAATAAGGTACAGTGCAGGGTTTTAGTAGCCCATCCCCCAAAGAGGGGAAAACTCCAGAAGCTGATTCATCAGGGAGACCCAAAGGAGGAACTGGCCCCTTCACCATACAATCTGCCTGCCCTTCAAGGGCCAATGGCTCCCCCAGCACCCGCTGACCTGCCTGAACTGAAGCCCCCCACCTCTGAACTGAAGCAAGATGGTTCATCTGTTTATACCTTAAGGATCCTTTCTTCTGCTTAAGAGTAGCCCTGGTCAGCCAGCCACTAATTGCTTTTGAATGGGAGGAACCCCTACTGGAAGAAAGGCTCAACTCACCTAAATGCACCTACCCCAGGGCTTCAAAAATCCCCCATCCTGTTTGATAAGGCATTGGCTGCCAATCTCGCACCCTTCCCTGGGGAGTGACTAAACTGTGCGTTGCTGCAGTACACAGATGATCTCCTCCTGGCAGGAGACTCTCCAGAGGACTGCTGGAACGTCACCAGGGCTCTGCTATAGCTGCTAACTGACACGTGATACAAAGTGTCCTGAGAAAAGGCTCAGATCTGCTGGCCCCAGGTCCAATATCTAAGCTTCATCATTACTTATGGGCATTGCTCCCTGGGACTAGAAAGAAAACAGACCATCTGCTCAATTCCCCAGCCTGAAAACAGGAAAAGGTTTAGGAATTCCTTGGGGCAGCAAAATTCTGCCACATTTGGATCCCAGGGTATTCAAAAATAGCAAAACCCCTTTATAAAACCCTGACCAGACTAGAGAATAAACCCATGAAATGGGAAAACTAATAAGAACTTGACTTCCAGGAAATAAAGAGACTACTCACTTGTGTACCAGTGTTAGGTCTCCAGGATATGAGCTGGGAATTCAACCTTCGCATCTGTGAAAAGGGACACATGGCCTTGGGGGTCCTCACCCAAAGTGTCAGACCCTGACAAAAGCCCGTGGGCTAACTGTCTAAGCAACTTGACCCGGTAGCTGCCAGATGAGCCCTCTGCCTTCAAGTCCTGATAACCATAGTCACTCTCACCTGGAAAGCTGACAAGCTTACCCTAGACCAGAACGGGAAAGTACCCCATGTGGTAACAGCCTTAAGGAACAGCCAAGGCTACCAATGGCCCACTAGTACCAGGATGGCACACTACCAAGGCCTACTGGGTGAGAACCCACAGGTGACATTGGAAAAAGTGAGCACCCTGAATCTGGCCACATTCCCTTCTATGGAGATGGGCCCACCTGACCATGACTGTGAGGAAACTACAGATGACATCTTCTCCAGCCGGCCCGACCTCACTGATGGTCCCCTCCCCGTACCTGACCTGGTACCTTCACAGATGGGAGCAGCTTCATCCAGACTGGGGAACGAAAGGCTACTCAAGACCGAGTCATCAAGGCTGAGGCACTGCAACGAGGATGGTCAGCCCAAAGGGCCGAACCAATAGGCCCCAGGTCAGGTGCTCAGGTACACTGAGAAAAATAAAGCCAACATCTACACTGACTCCAAATATGCCTTCACCACTTTACATACCCATGGGGCCATTTACAAAGAAAGGGGGTTACTTATGGCTGTAGGAAAGGAGATAAAAAACAAAGAAAAAATTCTCCAGCTCTTTGAAGCTGTTTGGCAACCAAAGGAAACAGCAGTCATGCACTGCAAAGGACACCAAAGGGAGACTGACCCATCAGTCAGGGGAACCCCCTGGTAGATCAGACAGCACAAGAAGCTGCTGCCCAGACCAAGACAAACCCAAACCCAGACCCGGCCTCCAAGGTCTTTTAGCAACAAGACTACTTGAAAATCTGAGGTACACTCTAGAAAAACATCAATGAACAGAGACTGAAGGCAGTACCTGGACTAAAAAATGTGGCAATTATTGGACCAGAGATTTTTCAATCCCAGGGGAGTAGCTTATCACATGGTAAAACAATACTATGTCCTGACTCATTGGGGAAAGACAACTCTTGAAAAGGGACTCACTAGGTATTACTACGTTGCCAGGTTCCTGGCCCTCTGTGCCCAAATTAGCACTAGGTGCACTACTTGTGCTAAAAACAATGTGGGACAGGGTCCTAAACAGGTCCCAGGAAATCAGATCACTGGGACAGCCCCCTTTGAGGACATAGAAATCAACTTTACAGAGGTAAAGTCATGTCAGGGTCATAAAGATCTACTTATTTTAATCTGCACACACTCAAAATGGGTTGAGGCCTTTCCCACTTGAACCAAAAAGGTGCAAGAGGTTGTGAAGGCTCTTCTGAGAGAAATAATACCTTGCTATGGACTTCCCCTTTTCAGTAGGATTGGATGATGGCCCTGCCTTTGTGTCCAATGTTGTCCAAACCATAGCAAAATTGCTGAGGATCAACTGGAGGTTACACATCATCTACAGGCCTCAAAGCTCAGAGGAAGTTGAAAGTATGAACAGAACCCTCAAGACCGCACTAGCTAAGTTCTGTCAGGAAACAGGACTCCCATGGGTAGATGTAGTACCTCTCACCTTAACACAGATCCCATGTGCTCCTGGACCCTCAGGTTATTCCTCATTTGAAATTTAATATGGGAGGGTCCCACCTATCATCAGTAGGCTTTAGGGTGACCCTCAGCAACTAGGGGAACTAGACCTGTCAGTCCAACTCCAGATGTTAGGAAAGACCTTTCACTCAATAATCCAAGATGTCTTAGACCGGGCCCGAATCCCTTTAGGAAACCAGGGTCACAGCCAGGGAATATGGTCTGGATTAAGAACTGGAAACAGGAACCCCTATAACCTGTGTGGACAGGCCCACATGGTTATACTGGCTACTCCAACTGCTATTAAAATTGAAGGTACAGTGTCCTGAATCCACCATACTTGGGTCAAAATGGCCAATGCCAGGGACCCATTAGACACCTGGAGGACCCAAGCTGATCCTGCATGACCATTGCAAATAACACTGTGTTGGATGTCCAGCCCAGGGATAAGTGAAGGGCAAAAGGACCTCCACTGGCAGTGCCTGGAACTCCAATCAGCAGTAGAACTGTAATGACCTGCCAGACATTACTCATAGCCATTGCTGGAATCCTGACCCTGTTCTTAGCTACAGGACTGGTTAGGGAGGACTGGTTAGGGGTGCCCCTGTACACTGAGACCCTGCATCCTCTGAGCTATTACCCAGTTCATTGAAACCACAGTGAACAGGGCAACCACTGCTCAAGCACTAGCCTTATATGGATATCAGCCCCTGGCTTACACCTAGTTGGACATATATGGTGATGCCTCATAAACAGAGTTATAAGGGCTTTGAAAAGGGGAATGAAATGGAAAATTACTGACAAAGCTGTTTAATGTAAATTCTGTAGACTGTTTAATGTAAATATGTGATCTCCCACTTCTGCATTCCTTCCTCCAGTTGCTTAATGTATGCATTTAGCTTCTGTAACCCTGCTTGCTTATCACATCAGCCGGCCCCCATCCCAACCCTATAAGAACTTGAAAAGCCTGTTAGTCAGGGCTCAGAATTTGGAAACTAACTCCTCTGAGCCTGCCAGCATAATAAAACTGGTTCTCTGACCCTCTGAGTACCATTTGACTTCTTTGGTTGCCTGTCCTGCCCCAACAAGATAAGAGGACATTCAGGAAGTAGTCAGTGCATGCTTAAAAAAATAAAGGGGTAATGCAAATTATAAATAGAAAAAGACTACAAAAATTAACAGAATTGATTTTTAAATATAACTTCTAAAAAAGAAATATAATATCTGAAATTAGACCTAAATAGAAAGTTAATTACTAAAAGATAGAACCAAAAAATTACACCAAATACAATACAGACAAAAGAAAAGGATATATACAAGAGAAATCCAACATTTCAATTTCAGAACAAATAAACAAATATTGTGGAGGAGACACAATATTTGAGTAGATAATAGTTGAGGAGGTTTCCATATTGGATACAAGACTTTATTATTATTATTGTTATTTATTCAGATTCAAAAAGCACTGAAAATTCCAATGAGGATAAATAAAATATTCTCACTTAGATGCACTGTAATAAAAAAACAGAATACCAAAGATATTGAGGTAATATTAATAATAGGAGACATAGAAGGAATAATAGGAGATAATAATAAAAGATATAAATAATATTTAAATGATTCTTATGTCAAAGAAGAAATAGAAATCAAATGAAAAATACTTGTAATTGAATGTCAATGAACATATGACATGTCAAACTTAGCAGGATGCATTACCATTTGTACTTGGTGAGAAATATATAGCATTAAATGATTATGTTAGAATAGAACGATGCTAAAAATTAATGACTAAAGAAACTGACAAAATAGAAAGCAAATAAAAAGGCAAATGAAAGTAAATAAAAGAAAAAATAAACTTAGCATAATAGAATAATACACAATAAAGGGATCACCCAGAAGGGAAACTTAACATAGCTCTAGGAAGACTTACCAAGGACAATAGACAGAAGATTGCTCCCCAAAAATTTATATTTGGAAAAAAAAGTGGGATATCGGCAGACATACAACAAAAACTTTTTAAATAACAAGAGAATTCATTTCTTTTTCTGAAATTTTATGAGATTGCCTAAAGAGAATAAAATTATAATAAGTATTATAACTACTTGATTTTTAATTTAAAATACCATATACTGGAAAATGGGGAAAATAGGATTGTAATGTTACTAGTATATGAATGTCAGCTTTTTAAACTATCTTTTCTGCCCTAGCCTGCCATAGAACACAACTATATCACATTTAGACTAATACTTCCAATATAATGGTTTTAACACTAGTCTACTATTTTCATAAAGAAAGCAAGTCTTATCCTGACTCTTCTCCCCACTCCTCTCCTGAAGTATTCTAGGTGACCCGAGTAGGATGGGGGAACATGGAATATATTTAATTCTCAGTCATTTCTTTGGTCCTATACCTTATTTTTGTATTCAACTGTGTTCAGTACCACATGATTTGCTTTCCATATCACTTTCCCTGAAAAAGTCTTTTGAATTATGGAATCCTTTCATTTCTGGCCTGCAGCTCTTTCAGTGGCCTTTTCTCTAGCAGTATTGTTGCTCCCTCATTATTTCCTTTATTCCACATTCCCTCTCTTCTGTATAATACACAGACTTTCAGAGATGGGCTAAATAAGAAAATGGCAAGAAACAACTTTTAAAGTACATGTGGAATCCATCAATGCTCTCTTCATCACTCAAGGCTTGCTGCTGTATGTGGTTGACACCCCAAAATTCTTCACCTACAGAAAGTTTCTCTAAGTTCTATTGCCTTACTTTTAAGTCTGGCCTACAGCTCAAATTTCTTGTCCATCCAATAGGTCTGTACACACTTAAAAATAATTTCGAACTGGATTAAATTAGAATTGTTTCACCTAAAGAAAATTAATGGGTGTGGCTAACTCAGTATCCCAGCACTGTTCTCAACAATGAAGAAACTCCTTAAAATTTCTGCAACAATAGACTTATATCTAAAACACATAACATTATAGCCTTACTTAAAACACTTTATTACAATCGTGATTATTTCTTTTAGCAAAATATACAAATCTAATATGGAAACTTGATTCAGCCCTGACTGCTGTGGCTTTCTCTTCTACTCATTATATTAATACTTTAGACTCTGCTGGATGAAGAGTATGTGTTGTCTTTCACAATTGCAGGATCCAAAGAGAAAAACTGCTAGCAATGGATACATTGCTGTAATGTGAAGATTGGCCAAAATGTCATCACCTTGAATAATATTGATGCCTCAGATGTGCTACAGAGGTGGAAATTCTGTTCTTAATAACTCTTTTGATAATTTTTTCAGTCATAGTACAAAAGCCACATTATACCAGGGGTGCCAAAAATGTATACACATTTTAAAAGATGTTATCTATGTATTATGACTTTTCAAAGTTGAATTGAATCATGGTAGGAATGTGTAGCATGACATTCATTCAAAAGAGGGCATTAATCAAATGAATGCTACTAGCATCACCATGCAACAGTCAGGACAGTCAAAGAAAATGACAGAAGCACAGTTGTGCTCAAGAAGTGCAACACCATTTTGAAGTGGTATTTGAAATTTGAGAACATTGTGGAAGTACAACAACAATGGAGGCATGAGTATGCAACAGACTCTTCAACATGCCAAACAGCTGCACACATTTGTGATAAGCCTGAGATGCATGGTACTGTGTGTGATGTATATGAGGGTCCTGGAAGCCTTGTCAACATTGCTCAAACAGTAATCAGAAGTGTCTGGACACTGATGGTAACCACTTTGAGCACCTCTTGTAATTGCAGAAGTCAAACATGACTTGCATTCATCTTTTGTTGTTAATATATATTCAGGATTACAATTTTAATACAATTGTTCCCTTTCTTAAAATGTGTATACATTTTTGGCACCCTCTATATTTGTTGGGGTTTTTACTGTTTATAAAGCCCTTTTATAGATCTTATGCCCTATAATTTCTACAAGAGTCCTCTAAAGTAGACAGAGTGAGTAAATGGTTTTGCTTAAGATCATTCAAGTAAAGAGTGACAATCAAAAATCAAATTCAGAGCATTTGTAATACATAAAACCTCAAGAGTAATTCTCTACTTCCATTCTACTCACACTTAACACACAACTAAATTCTGTTGCTACTTCTTTAAAAATTTCTTTTTTTCTTCCTCATTTATATTACCAACCCTGTATTTAATGTAATTATCAACTCATAAAGTAGTGTACAGTGATAACCAGCTAACTGTTTTCTTCCTGCTTCCCTCCATACCAATTCCAATTGCATCTGTGGCCAAAGTAAATCTGCCTGTGACACCATGATAATCATATGACTTCCTAATTCAAATGGGTTATTATTGCCTAAAATGGTGGCTCCCAACCTTTTTCCACTTGTATACTCCTTTTAAACCCATTTCTATAAATTATACCCTTTGTTTTTAAAACAGCTGTTTTTAAATACTGACACTTTTGTTCAGTGTCCATCTTAATGTAAAATAGTGGAAATAAAGTAATAAGTTAGGAAAGAAAAATTACTGTACTAAAAGTACAAACCACAGATTTAATTTTATAATATTCACAATGCATTTAAATATTGATAATGATGATCAAGTATTTAAACATTAAATAAAAGAAGTACTTGAAAAGAATCATAATTAAAGACAATGTACTTACTTTTACTCAGTCAATAACTAAACTGATCAAACAGTCTGACTACAGATGTATTTATAAGTTTGGGGAAATTCTAAAACCATCACCAATATATTGTTCTGAAAGTGCATAATGATTGTTACAAGAGTGGTTTGGGGGAATGTTTATAGCCATGCCCTCACCAATCATCCTTCTTTAACGTGATCTAATTTTGAAGCGTCTCCATTAATAGTAATTCAACTTCACATTTATTGTTCCATAACTAACATTTTGCCTTTTTTAAATTTTACTTGTTTTTTTGTTTGTTTGTTTTTGTTTTTCCATTACTGATTGTTTTTCATGTACCCCTGAATGGCCCAGCAAATACTCCTGGGCATACATGTATTGCTGCTTGGGAACTGATAGCCTAAAGGATAAATTCCAAACATCTTAACCTGCCTTCAATCTTCTCCTTAGAATTCTTGTTTGTTTATTTGTTTGTTTGTTTTTAAATGATAATTGGCATTTTGACAGCACTAATTATTTTACCCTGAACCAGGGAAGTATCATGTAAAAGACTGCCAACTTCTGATGCAGAGCGTCTTCAGTAAAATCTTCTTCTGTCTCTACCAGCTATTAGACACTAGCATATATCTCAGTTAACTCAACTGCAAATGAGGACATCTGAACTTAAGATATAGTATTATTTTAAATATTGGAGCTATAAAAATATGTTGCACATAATAAACACCTGGTTTTAATTATTTTTTATTACCAAAGTTTATTTTCTACTACTCTTTGACACTAAATTGTTTCTTCATATAATTTAAGAATCATGTGGGCATATGTTTTCTTGCCACATATATCATGCTTATTTGTCTACTTACATTATTTAAGCCCAATTAAAGTCTCAGAACAGGTGGAGGTAAAGAAAAATGTAAAATAACACACTCAGGTTAAATAGCTTTGAGAATTCTATAATTTAGCATTTTTATCATAATAAATAAATAAAACACAAAATTAATAAAAGCAAAAGTATCTTTCTATAAGTTTAAAGAACACTAACAAGGAAGATAAACCTGTATAATGAAAACTCTATTTTGGATAGAGATTATTCACAGAAATGCAAACAAATAGCCTCAAATCATTGCAATAACGACAGAAAGTACATGAAGAAAAAAACTAGCTCTTGACATAGTCAAATATGGTAAGTTTTGGTTGTAAAATCAACCAATCAGGGAAAGATATTAATCTTCACTATAATAAACTTAAAAGTTATCAGTAAATAACAAGACAGATTTCAGTATATTCAAATATTAGTTTGCTATATTAATCGGCCTACCACAAATTTTTTCAGTTCCTTAGAAAGGTAATGATATAGTTCTTCTAGCCTTCATTAAAATTTTATAAGCTCAATGATCCCAGATAATGTATATCTTCATTGGTTTACCAATTGCTTATTTTATATTCTATCAGTAAGCATATTTTGCATTTACTAGCAATAACTCTAAATATTTTAGTAGCTCACAGTCCATTAAATACAATTAGTATAAAATGTCTGCAGATGACAAAATGAGAAATTAAGTTATTAGACAATCAATCACAGAATATTGCAAAGATAGCAGAATTGGGTAATAATGGTTTCATGGTGGGAAAATTCTTATAAAAGCAAATATTGCTTTGATTTTTTTATAACAACTGAAGATGGGTAATGCTGGAATTGCAGGTCTGTTCTTTGATGATGACTCACATATGAGATGGCATTTTGTAGCAGTAGGATAACATAGTAATATAAAGGAAAAGTAACAAAGAGAAAATGTGTATTGTGTTAGAAAGTGTTTACATGAGATAATATGTTGAACATGACTTTTAACAATATTAAATTCAATATTGAGCTAAAATTTTAGCAATTTTGCTATTATCCATGTAAAGTTTGAACACAGAGAATTCTAATTTTTTGTTTAGAAATGAAACAGAGATAGTTTATTGAAAAGAAAATACATTCCTAAGAAGTAGGAGCAGGTCCAAGCAAGGAGAGTGGCTCGAGGGCCTCGAGTGGCAAAGGGAAAGTACACTCCTAAAAGGTAGGAGTGAGCTCAAGCAGCAAAATGGCTCAAAAGCTGAGAACTCTAATTTTCCTCTCTGTCAAATGGAAGCAATAATATTTTGCATCAACCTGAGTAACATATAAAGTAATTTAAGTAAAATACTCAACCAATATGAAAACACTCATTGTCCCAACCTTCCACATCTCAGTAATAACAACTTTATTATTCCAGTTGTTCAAGCTAAAAAATGGATTTAGCCTTGACTCCTCTCTTTCCCACACAAGCCTTTGCTCTAGTCCATTAGAGAGTCCCCTTAGCTCCACCTTCAAAATATAGTCAGTCTTTTAAGTTCTCACCACTGCTACTGAAATCACCATGACCTCCATCTCATCTGTCCTTTGGTTCATTGCAATAACATATATATATGTATATGTGTATACACACACACACACACACACACACATGCATATATATGTATACACACACACACACACACACACACACACATATATATATATATATATACATTTGTTCTCCCACCATTGGCAACACATCATCCAGAATGATGTGCTAAAGTATGTCACATTATGTTACTCCTCTGCAGGAAACCTATAGCAGAGAGCCATTCCACTCAGAATGATTGAAAAATTCTTTACAGTGACCTCTGATCACATCTCAGATTAACTCACTCTAGTTCTAGCCATACTGACTTCCATCCAGTCCCTAGAACAGGCTAGTATGCTGTCCAAATATTAGAATCTTGACTTTAACAGTTTTCTAATTTGGTATACACTTTCTCCAGATATCTACATAATGAATTATCTCACGTCCCTCAAGTCTATGCTCAAATTTCCATGTTTAACTATTACTTGTCTCTTGTACACCCAGTTCTCTGCTGCCATCTAGCCCCTGCACTCTCTATGCCCCAACTCTGCTGTAATGTTGTTTTTCCCCCTATGGGATTTACTTCATTATCTGTCTCCCATGCCAGAGTGTAAGCTCCACAAGATCAGGAGTCTTTTTTATTTTGTTCACTCATAATACCACAAGCCCCTAAAGCAGCAGCCCCCAACCTTTTTGGCACCAGGGACTGATTTCATGAAAGACAATCATTTTATGAACCAAGAGTGGTGGGATGGTTTTGAAATGATTCTAGTGCTTTACATTTATTGTGTACTTTATTTATATTATTAGTATATTATAATGTATGATTTTACAAATTATCAAAATGAATCAGTGGGATCCCTGAGGTTGTTTTGGAGAACTAGATGGTCCCATCTGGAAGTGATGGGAGACAGTGACATCTGAAGTTTTTGCTTATGTTCAGTCTACTCTGTAATCATGTTTTGGTTACTGTCATTGCAGAAAACTCTGCTTCACAAAGATAGGATGCTGGAAGTGGAAACAGGCTTTTCAGTGCTTTTGTGGCAATCTCAGGATATTCTAACTTGACTTTAATCCAGGATGTATATAAGGCCACCATCACTTGTGATCTCAAGCAGTGGACCTTCTTCTGGCAGGGAAATTGTTGATTCATCTGACTTATTCAAAAACAGGTCACAGATTCATTCCTTCCCAGTTTGGAGGTCTTTTGTAGTTGGGAAGCAGTGTTCAAAGTCTTGAAAGCTGAGATAGGTGTTCAAGCACCAGGTGGGAGAAAGAAGGCCCTGGCTCAGTCTCTTTCAAAATCTCTGCTAATGTTTAAAACACTTAAAAAATTCCAACATTCACTCATCATCCCCATAATTTCAGTTTGGCTTTAAATGCAGCCACTTTACCTGCCAACTTGAACATGGTTGTCATTCTCCCCTGAAGTGACAGATTGAGTTCATTGAGCAGGTTGAGTATGTCACACAAGTAAGCATGTTTTGTGACCCATTCTGTGTTACTAAAATGTGCTGCCAGTGGTGACTGTTTTTCTATAAGAAATCTTGAGAGCAGCTCTTGTAACTTAAAACCTTTGACCAGTGATTTACCTTTAGAAAGTCATTTCACTTCTGTGTATAAGAAAAGATGTGTGTGGGAGTTCCCTGGTGGTGTAGTGGCTTGGGGCTTTGGTGCTGGCTCTGTCAGCGCTGCGGCCTGGGTTCAATTCCCAGTCAGGGAGCTACCTACATACCAAAAAGCAAAAACAAAACAAAACAAAAAAAACAAGAAAAGATGTGTGTGCTCTGCATCCATCTTTTCACAGAGCTGTGCAAACATATATGAGTTAAGGGCATGTACTTTAATATGGTTGATAATTTTAATCACATCTTGCAAAAAGTATTTAAGTTCAGATGACATATTTTGGCTAGTCAGCATTTTTCTATGGATAACACAGTGCATAGACTCACATTCAGAAGTGACCTCTTTGTCCTGAGTAGTGAAGCTATCCAGTCATGGCAGTCACCCTGGCTCTGCATATACCCACACAAAATAACCAATTCAGTTTTCCCAATATGTAATCATTCTAAGAGCTGAATAGTTCTGTAGCTGAGGTGTTGGTTGGCAAATGCATGTAACATATACATCTTCTTGAAAAATATATTGCACAAAAACAAGCATTGTAGCCTTGACTTGTCAACCTGGATTGCACACCATGGTGACTCATTAATCCTCTCTAACAATTGTACCTCAATATCCTCTGCTATTTCATCATCTAGTTATGGTGCTACCCAAAATAGGAACACATGACACCTTTTGAACTGCAGCCTCTCCTAAAAGTTCATGACAAATGTTCTTAGCAGCAGACAGGGTCTTCTTAGCTTTAGCAATGTGATTAGCCACTAAAAATGATGCTTTCAGTGCAGACACATTTTATAAAATGGCAGTTTTTAATAATTGCTTCTGTTCTTTGTGTTCATGTTTTCTTTTAAAAGACTCCAAAGGCTTGTCTTTGAATGCAGTGTGCTTAGTCTCCATGTGTCAAAGCAGTTTTGAAGGTTGCATGGCTTTGTTGGATAGCTGGTCACCACCACATATTATACAATATGGACTTGGAAATGTGAATCACCTATTGCAATGAACCCATAATGTAGAACTTTTGGTATTTTCTTTTAAATGCAGCTTTCTGTTTACTGGCACTTTTAGAGACTTCTGCTTTCTCATAAATGAGTCTTTCCCCCTTTTCTAAGAAGCTCTCCCATGATTTTTTTTACTCATTTTAGCTAGGGTTAGCTTGTGGGCTTTTCAAAACTGTGACTGAGACAAGTCTGCAGTGCAGGAAAAAAGCACAATGGAAGTAGTAAATAAAACAACAAGCAGGCCACACATGGATTAAAGTAAGTCAGATTCTGACTTAAAGCCCTCCACCAAATGCAGCTGTACAACTGAAGTACATTAACTTATTTGCCACTATAAAGCCTGCCACCAGATGCAGCTTAATTGTCACTTGCTACTCACTGATAGGGTTTTGATATGAACTTCCAAGCAATTCATTTATTATGAACTCTGTGTAGTCAAACCTCTCTACTAATATTAATCTATATTTGCAGCCACTCCCCAGCACCAGCATCACCACCTCCACTCCACCTCAGATCATTGGACATTAAATCCTCATAAGGAGCACATTACCTAGATCCCACACATGTGCAGTTCATAATAGGGTCCATGCTACAGAGAATCTAATGCTGCCACTGATCTGACAGGAGGTGGACCTCAGGCAATAATGTGAGCAATGTGGAGAGGCTGTAAACACAGATGAAGCTTCACTCACTTGCCCATTGTTCACCTCTTGCTGTGTGTCTCAGTTCCTAACAGGCCACAAACTGTACCAGTCCATGGCCTAGGGGTTATGGACCCCTACCCTAAAGCAGAGCCTGGAATCTGACAAGCCCTCAATGTATGTATGTTGAATATGATATGAAGAAATGCTCTGTAAACTTACTAACTCCATGTTAATAAGATTTGTGAATGCTATTTGTGTAAGCAACTCTACTTAGGCAACAATTCATAATTCTTCTTTCTCTTCTTTACCCAACAATTGAGTAACCTATCAATTTGCAAAACATTGGCTCCATTTATTCAAAGGAAATACACAGAAAATACTAAACCATATTAACTAAACAATTAAAATAAAATACATAAAATTATACATAACTATACTATGTACTATACTATATTCTTTAAAGTGAATTTTGCCTGTGAGTTTCCTCTTAAGAGAGTTGATAATAGTTCAGAGATACAATATTAATGTCTTTTCTAAATTTAAAGCACATGTAATGATACTTATACTGTGAATCCAGAAGAATGTGTATATTTGACATTTGTATATTCTTTTTTAAATAATATTGGTATTAATACCAAGATTTATTGTTCCTCCACCATATTTATGGTGCTGAGGTTTCTTTTCCTTTTTTTAAATTTTTTCCTTCATCCTGGTTTTATACTTCTACAGCCTGAATTTAAAGTGCAATCCTTTTTTCTACACAGCTATTCTTTCTCTTCCTTTTAGCTCTTCCATATTCTATGGCCCTGATGTAAGATGTAATGTGCCATCTTCTTAGGGTTTATCTGTTTGTAGTTCTGGGATTAGACAACCTCTTTGTGGAAGGCATATTTATTTATATTAGGATAATTTCTTAAGGGCAATAAAAGGGCTATTTTTTTAACTCAATTCTTTTGTTCATAGACCTTAAAACTTCCACAGCACAGTATTTGTAACATTTCATTGCTTATAATCTATTATACCAATTAAATTTGGCATTGCAACTGCAGTCATTGCCCTATTTTTATTCCTTTCAATAATCAAAGCATTCATAAGAATCCCAGTGGTCTTATATGAAGGCATGCTCTATAAACTTATTAACTCTATGTAAATAAAGGTTGTGATTATCTGAATGGACATTTTTGCAGAGAATTTAATTCATTGATAAATGACTTTTCTTTGAATGCATTTATACCTGCAAGTGTGTGTGTGTATGTGTGTGTGTGTACACATTATATAAAGACACATTCTATTATTATTTATTTGTATATTTTTACATTGCCAAATGATCAGACACAAAATTTTATTGGACCCACTGTATCTCCTCTAGATCATATGAAATTGTTCATCATTTTTATGGGCTTACTGAAAAACAATGATAACATTGTTTTGTTTCACTTAATCAGGAGATTTATTAATATTATATGAAATGATAAAAGATTAGAAAAGAATGGCACATGTACCAATAGTGAACTTTTGAAAGGCTTGTCAAACTGATTGGGGTCTGGCTGATATTTTCTTCTTCCTAATATGTCTACATAACCACCTAAATAAAACTAGGCATATCTTACTCTGGGATAATGCCAACAACAAACAAACAAATAAATTGGCCTCCATCATAAAGAGAAGTTTGCTCAGTAGTTGCTTGTGGCACCTGGATGACTTTATAAGCAATAATCAAAGTATTATTAAAATATTCAGTGAATAATATACAAGGGCTAGCCTTATAAATTCAGTCATAAATGCCTCTATTTCTCATATTATATGACTGGATACTTTCTGGACAGCCATTGTATTCTTCTACTTCTTTCTCTTTTTGTCAAGAAAACTTTCCAATATTTCTTTGAATTAAGAGCTTGCCTGTTTATCCAGATATAAAGCCCAATTTAAGACTACAACAAACAGCAAATACCTTCACAGGCAATTAATGACAAAGACTGTCTATGTTTATATAACTACATTTTTGTACATATGTTCACAATTAACATCACTAAATACTTTATTACAATTAAAACAATTCATAATTGTAAGGTATTATGTATCTATTAAGAGAAAAAAATGCTGTCAGTTATAATTGGCAGATGCCACTGATTATGAGATGCAAACTGATTTCAGAAATGTTAAAATATGAACAAAAAATAATCTTAGATTGGATGATTCAGTGGAAGGAATGTCACTTTTTCTCTTATAAAGAGAAAATATATACTGAGGTAATACACAAATATGATTCACCTAAATGATGTGCAGATTGCAATTAGATATTATGTAATGTATGAAATATCTGAAATTTTTTTCAGTATTAACCTTACCAAATTTAACCTCAGCAGATTCTTTTATGGCATAGCATTTTTCATTCAAAGAGATATCTTAGGGCAACTGCTTCATCCTGCTTTGCCCAGGACTTCCCTGTACCCCACACTATCAGTCTGCTAGGGCTGTCATAACAAAATACCAGACTGTATAGCTTAAATAACAGAAATTAATATTTTCACAGTTCTAGAGGCTGGAAAGTCCAATATCAAGGTTCTGGCAGGGTTCTGTTTCTGATGAGAGCAGTCTTTCTGGCTTGCAGATGGCCTCCTTCTCATTATAACCTCACATGGCCTTTCCTCTGAGTGAGAGCAGAGAGAAATCACTCTCTCTACCTCTTCTTGTGAAGGCCACCAATTCCATCAGATTAAGGCCCTATCCTTGTGATTTTATTTAATCTAATTAGCTCCTGAAGTACCTATCTCCAAATATAGTCATATTGGGGTTTATGGCTTCAACATATGCTTCCCATGAAAACAGTTCTCTCCATAAAACAGGGAAATCCCTCAGTCTTGGGCAAACTGCAATGATCAGTCACTAAGTTATATTTTATTAAACAAAAGATCAAACAAAATCTATTTGTTTTAAATTCTTGCTTAAGGCAATTTAAAAATATAATCCTAATCATAGATAAAACAGTTCTGTGCTACTTACTATTTTCTTTGATGAGTTGATTTGTAATCACTTAAATACACAAAAGATATTTTATTTGTAGGGTAGACAATATAGGAAAACAGGTTAAATGATCACAGACCAGAAGATAGATTGTTGTGCCAGGATGTGTGAACCATTCCTTCTTGCCTCAAAATTCTTATTTTTCAGGGGCAAGGCTCCTGTACATTCCATCAGGATTCCAGTTTAGGTTTCTTTCATAACAAAAAAGGATTTGCACAAGTTTTATAAGACAGTAGAAAATAAAATGTCATTATTGCCCACAAAGCTCATACAAATAACTTTCAGTCATCTGCTAAAAATCACCAACTTCTTCATTGCAGGCAGCTGACACTATCCTGAGTTTCCTGGGATTCCTGCTTTCTGTTTTCCTGTACAGTCACAGCATGTCTGACCTTCGGTCCTGTAACCTTAGAATTCCCTTTATTAAATATTCTTTTCCTGGAAATATCTAGAGTGATGCTACTTTGCTAATAAAACTGTAATGAATAAAATTATGTAAATTGTTTTCTGGAAATAATTCTGAAATAATTTTTATTCAATTTTTATTCTCCTAATAAAAATTAGGAGAAAAAATGTTGAGTTAATTTAGTGAGGTTGAGTTTGTGATACCAGATATTGTTTTTCTCATACCATTTTATTGCCTCCCATATCTCCTGTAGGTAACTAAAAATGTAAAGTTATCTTTTTTAAAATAAAGTAATGGATTTTACATAAATTACCCAAATAATAATTTTTCTCATTGCATTAAATATAACATAATCTATTTTACTTTCTTAAACCCTAGATTTTATCTCCCAAAAGGAAAATTACATTAATTAAAAATCCTGACCAAAAAAAATCATACGAAACAAAAACAATAGGTTTTCCTATTTACTTCACCCCATTGTCGTCTGCTCTGAGAAACGAAATCTCTATCAAAATATCTTAGACAATGCAATGACAATACATCATATTGCTAGAATGACTTATTTTTATGTAATTTGCATTTAAATCTGTTGCAAATAAATTAATTCTCAATTGAAAGATTCAAGTCAAAGAATCTCTCACATAAATTACGAACACCATCAGTCCACTGCAATACATAAGTAAACTTCAGCAGTGTCTTCTGTTTGTTTATCTCTAAGAAGTGGTACTTTAGTTTCAAAAAGAATTTCAAAGTATTTCAATTATAACCTCATTATCCCCTTATTCTATTCCCCAAAAAAGACTTTCTGCCCGAGAAATAAAGATTTAAAAGAAAAAAAATTAGTTAAGATAAACTGCTTAAAGAGGACGTCCTTTTCCAGATTTTGTGTTGTCAGTATCAAACCAGCTCAGCCAACACAGCAGGACCATTATTTAGTGTTGAATCGTTTTATTTAGTTATCATTAGTCACTTGGCATTTTGTAGAAATGTTTACATACTAACATGCTTAATTTAATTCAAATAACTCCTAAATTCCATGGCTCATAATCTTATTGAAAGACTCTTTCCTCTGGTTATCAGTATAGATCATGCCATTGGCTTTGTAATACAAATATATAGCTCAATTTACTTGTGATATTTTCAAATGTTACACCAAAGGTAAAATTAATATTCCAGCTATAACTATCATTTATTACAACATGCATATCTGTCTAGTAATTCTCCATAACTTAGTGGTTTGTTTAGAGAACTACAAGTCAAAGATAATAATCCAAAAAATTAATTATGCTTTTGAAATGGAGCCAAAGAGAAACTGAGCAATTTTATTCTATATTACTGGATATTCTGTCAAAGATTTTATAATTTCATAGTGTGTATAATTACAGTTTATTTTTACATATGGGAATCAAAGCGACAAATAGGCCACGGAAGTTTATTCTCTAAATGTCAATTATATTTTACTCTGAAACTTACAATGTGACATTTTAATGTATCATCTTTCTAATGTCATTTGTATAAACTAATATGATTAGATTATTTGAAGCAGCCAGAAAATTAACTTGAATGCTCCAATCTCAGTTATTTCAAACCTGAGGTAGGACTTAATTTGGGTTACACTTGTATAAAATCACATTTTCCCAGATATGCCCTCTTACCCAAACTTAAACATGTTATTTTGCTGTTTCCTGGGAAAAATGTATATATTTGGGGGATTAATGCAACATCACAAGATATGGCATTAATGTCAGATAAAAAGGAAATAGTCTTCTCCCTTTTATAGATTACCTGCATGTATTATGAAATTATAAGTATCTACTCTCTTATAAAAATGTAGAGAACTGGATTGTTTTATGGATCAGATTGTAAATACAGCAAAATGCAGATATGTTTTATATGGTTATTATTTAAATTTACTTTATGTTAACACCAATGCTCTGAGAAAGATTGTCCAAAAGAGAGGAGACCAGTTGACTATAATGATATACAAACACTTTGTCAAACAATTTGGATTTTGCAATAATTGATTGGTATGCCCTCATCAAAAGGCTACATGTGCACCTTGCCCAGATATCAAAGCTAATTAGTTGGAGTACTCTATTCTGCCATTGTAATTGTAGGTTCTAAGAATTATTGAAGTAATTTTTTAGAGGAGGATATGAGAGATGTAGGGAGGAAAAATATTAGATCTCTTACTATGTTTTCACCCAATTTTTCTTATTCAGTCTTTCAGTATGATCACTAAGAGAATATCACTTAACTCTTACTTAATTAGAATGTAATACCAGCCAACACCACTATCTCATTTCTAGAAGCAAAGTAAACTTTTTATAACAATATTAATGATAACAATAATTATTAGCATACATTCAGTACCTGCTGAAAAACCAATCTTATTAAAACATTTGTATGCAATCTCTTTTCACTATCTCAGAAACCCTGCCAGTCAAGTGCTATTATTATTATTTCCATTTTACAGATAAGGAAACTAAGTAATAGAAATATTAGAGGGAGAAAGCAGAAGTGCTATGCTTACAATGTTCAACATCAGAAGCTGAGCTGTAAATTCTGTAATAAGCGATGTCTTGAAAGTTTATTCATCATCGCAGTAATATATCTTCCTTAAATCACTGCACCTTTCTTTCTTATCCCTGGGAAAGTATAAGTCAGGTCCCATCAGTAAAAATGTTACTTTTAACTTGAAAACCTTTGTCTGCAAAGATTTATGTACCCCAATGTTCATCGCAGCGCTGTTCACAGTGGCCAAAACATGGAAACAACCAAAGTGCCCTGCGACAGACAACTGGATAAAGAAGCTGTGGTACATATACACAATGGAATATTACTCAGCTGTAAGAAAAGATGAAATATTGCCATTTGCGACAAAATGGATGGACCTGGAGATCATCATGCTAAGTGAAATAAGCCAGACAGAAAAAACAAAGAACTGCATGCTTTCACTCATATGCGGAATATAAAACTGAAAGCAAAGAAAAAAAGAAATGAACAAACAAATAACCCATGGACACAATCGATAGTTTAATGTTTATTTGGGGACGAGTGGGTTAGGGAGGGGAGAAAGGGGAGGGGGTGGGAGAGGAGGGGGGGGAAGCTAAATATAAGGTGATGGAAAGAGAAGTCACATTAGGTGGTG